>WBMV01009187.1:0-17993 GCA_013396655.1 Campylorhamphus procurvoides
AAATAATGTCTTCCTAGAAACTAAGACTTGCAACTATGGATTACAGAAACCCCATCACCCATCTGAAGGGTGGTGATGAGCATTTTGTAGTGCTAAATATGAGTCTCATAGAGTATGTGGAACAAATCTGAAGCAACATTCATGATGCTATTGCAAACTGGCACCGTATTCACAGATAAAGCAGAATTTGCATGCACTGAGTTTAACAAAACTTGGAAAGAATTTTTGCCTGGTTGAATTTTTGTCTTGGTGGTTAATAAATTGGTAATTGTATAATGCTTTGACCATGTAAATTAATTGATATGTTTAGACACCATAACAGATCATCTTCCTGCATGTTCTATGCCACCCCTACCTTTTGAGATTGCACTTTTTACACATGACTTTAAATTATTCTTGCATGCAGAGAGACTGCCCAGCAAAACCACCTACAAGCAAAATTCAAAAATGCATGTCAGTGAAGCGCATTAGAAATTTTGGCTTCTGACTTGTATTTAGATAAGTTAAGAAACAGAGATTACTCTGCTCTTTACATCCCTCCCAAAAAGCCATAGGTCTTTTAAAGTGAGGTGGTGCAAACAAAAATACCAATATTTTGGCAGTGTAGATCTACAAATGGATGCATTTGAAGTCAGTTTCTACCCCATGATACTGGCTTCTGGTCCAGCGTGAGAAACCCATGTAATCTGTCAGATCCAGGAGCTGTAAGGGGAAGTTTAATCCATCCTTATTCCTCACATCCTGAAGAGTCATGAAAAGACACAGACTGGACAGACTGGACAGAGAGGTTTTAAACAACTAAATTAGAATGCATATTCTGAAAATAAAGTACTGCATTTGATGGACTATTTGTTCTTATTCCTACAGGTGTAATGATGTTCTAAACTGCAACCTCTGTATCTATGACTGAGACACATTGTGATGAGCTTTGGATTTTTCCAAGCTGTCCATTTTTTTCCAATCCTCAAAGGTTTTAGGCCCCCAGCCAGTCTTAGGGTCTGAGCCACAGTTATACCTATCTCGGGTTTGATTTTCTGTATTCTCTTTAGCCTGGAGAAGAGAAAGCTTAAAGGGAACTTATCAATGTATATAATAATGCACTAAATGTCTGATGGGAGGGAATAAAGCCCAGGGAGCCAGGCTCTTCCCATTGGTACCTACTGACAGGATGAGAGGCAGTGGGCACAAAATGAAATGTGTGGAACACCACTTAAAAGTAAGAAAACATGTTTTTGCTACTGACCACTGGCACAAATAATCTGTCCAGAGAGGTTGTAAATTCTCCATCTTTTGGGATTTTCAAAACCAAACTAGACATAGCCCTGAGTAATGTGCCTCAGTGTACCCTATTCAAACCAGCCAACTCCAGACACACGATCCTGCCTCAGTGATTCTGTGACTAATAGTCCAGGATCCATAGCAAGGGAGCTTCTTAAGCGATGCTTAACATGTCTGTGAGAGATCAGGGAAAAGTTTGGAGTAAAGGAAGTGATTGGCAGATGAAGTTAAAAATCTACACAAAGTTCACAGGAAATAAAATTTAATCTTGAAGCCGTGACAGTGGGGTGCTGGAGCAATGAGGATTCCCCAGGAAATACACAAAATATAAGGAGTCAGTACTCAAGAGTCTTTCCATGCCTCACTCATTGTGGATTTTAACATTCATATTTTAATTCAGACTTTAATCCTTTCTAAAAAAGTAAACAACACCTTCTCAAATAACAGAGCAACAAACTTCTCTGCTGCAGCAAAGCAATCCAATGATTAGAGCAAAGACTGTTCACAAATGGACTAAACTGAAAAAAAGATTAAATTTGCAAGTGCTGACAGTTGTATTGAGTTATTGATAACAAGTGTAAATGGCATCATCAATCTGAGATCATGAAATTTGCCTAGATAGACAGACTTAATTCTATGCTGGGAGCAAGTGGTTTTCTCTGAAATCATAAATACAGATAAAGGTCAAGTGCATTGCAAAGCCAGTTCTCCCCCAGATAACACAGATTTAATTTGTGGGAAATTTCCCTGTGTCGTACACTAGATGTCAGGGTTGGACTGAGAGGATGAGTCTGTCTACTCCATTACACATCTCTATGCATCAGGCTGGATGCCATCAGCACAACTTCAAAATTACTTTTGTGAAGCATGCAATATTTAGTTAAGAACAGTCTGCAATAACATCCTCTCTCCCCCACTTTGCAGTATTTCATTTCAGTCAAGAGCCCCAGGCTTTGGAAGAGGAATGAGACATTCTGAGATATCTTTTGAATACCAATGAGTATCTGGCAGCATTCTTCACCTCCCCAGCTCCAGGAAAAAAGAAATAAACCCACTCTAAACCACTTGGGTGAACAGGCACTTTCTAGAGGGAATTCTAATGGACAGCAGTTCAGCACAGCATGGATTTAGCTGGAAGAAAAAAAAAAAGGTTCCTCTTTTAACTTCTACAGGTGAACTAGTGCTGTCCACTTGTCCAGAGAACAGTCAGGCATAACTCTGATAGGCAGAGTGCCCTAAAGGGAAGGAACACAAACAGAAGTAGCATCACACATATTCATACATATATGAATGCAATATATGCAGCACACAGCCTACTTGTGTAAAATAACTTAGGGTATTCTATAAGTAAAATACAGTTCTCAGAAAATTCCTAGAGATAAATCGTGCACCATAAGCAGGAGGCTTTAAAGTGCATTCCTTTCCACATTTGGTTTAGGCAGTGACCCAGCCCTGTGGCTGGAGTCACAAGTTCTGCTGGTGGTTAAGGCCAACATCACAAACATGAAGCACAGAGTCCAACAGAGGAAAATAACTGAACCATGGTGACATCAGAGTACTTGGGCAGTGCAGATGTGTTGGGACACAGTTATACAGCAATGGCAAAGATCGAAAAAACCACTGATGCGGCCCAGACAAGAAAAAGTGCAAGAATAAGGACTGCTCTTAACAATAAAATCAATCTTCAGTGTGTCGAGTTGTTATGGGTTCCCCTGTTCATAATGTTGGTGTTGTAAAGTTAAAATAGCCACATTTCATATTATACAAGATGGAGTTCTCTTTCCCTCATGATTGTTTAATATCTGCTGCAGTGCAGAATTTTCTTTTGTGGTTCTCCCCACCTTCACTGCCAGTTTCCCCTCACATATAAGAGGATTTGTGATGAAATGGTCAGGATTCATAGTAAAGGAGGATGGTTGTTACTCCTTATCCAGAAGATCTGATCTGGAAAAGATGTGAGTGGAAGAAGAGAGCAAGCAAGAAGCACAAATGAAGAATGTAAAGTGAAGAAATAAAAAAAGAAGAAGCAGCAACTTACTTCAGTGTAATTGGGCAAAACCACCAATTCAGTGTTGGTAAGTGCAGAATGATGCATATTGAGAAAGGCAATTCCAACTCCGCAACTCTGTATGTGAGTTTGGGCTATACATTAATTAGGATTTACTATAGATAGTTCTACAGAAACTACTGCTCAGCCATCAAGAAGGTTAAAAAATGGAAGTACAACTTAAAAATCTATTCAGAAAAGCTTGGAAGATGAAACAAAGAGTGTCATTACACTATTTTATAGATTTTTGGTATACCTGGCATTTAAGCAATACGCAGTGCTTGTTCTCTCCTTTCAAAATGGGAACAAAGAAAGATATAGGGAAGGAAGATATAAAGTAGAGCAGGTTTGCCTATGAGGAGACTAAAAACAGGACTGGAAGTGGACAGTTGAGGTAATATGTAAACCACTAGCGGCTTCTGAAAAGGGGGCAGAGAGCTATTTGCCACTTTTTCTCAAAGTGCAAAATCTGGGGGCAAGACGAACATGTTCAGAAGGGTCATGTTCAACTGCAAAAGTCAGGCCCATGGGACACTGCATCAAAAGACACATGGGATCAAATTCAACTAAATAAATGCCATAGAAGACAATCAGCGTTATTTAACGTTCAACAGAGTTTGAGCAAAGAACAATTTTAATGTTGTGCTGTGTGTTCTTTTTTCAATGAGTGAAGTGAGAGGACTCTTTGTACTCCAGCCTTCTACCTGCAGTTTCCTGAAGATCTATTGTACTATGACAGGAAGACATTTATTCTCAGTACCACTAGACAAGAAAAAATTTTCTCCTGCTGTCTGAAATAGGAGTTCTTGTTCTACCTGTGGTGGGCAGAAGGTTCCATTGAGAACCCTGTAAGAAGCCCGACCGTCTAGGAAAGCATTGGCTTAATGTGACAGAAGGTAAGCCATATACAATTACTTCTTTTAAGGTAACAGCCCAATATTTTAGTGCTAAGTGCTGGAATAAAAGGCTACTGGGAACATTTCTAACAAAATGCCCATTATATGTTTAGTTACATCATACACTTGGTTTTATTCAAAATTGCAGGTGCTGCAAAATGTAGAACAGTCTGTGCAATGGTTGCACAGTGTCCTCCACCTGCCAGTGAGGAGTGTCATTCCAGAAGATGCCTCTTTATCTCTTCTGCTATTTCCTATTCCAGCTCTGGGAAATATGTTGAATCTTCTTCATCCTTCCCCTCTCATCAAGCACTTTATATCTCCCTGGCTGTTCCTCCAATGTCTTGTGGACCGCAGGGAAATAGTGTCCTGAGCTGTGAGTGGGCCTTCTGAAGTGATGCAGTTGAGGTTTGATGGCTGGTGGTGACAAAGCAGGAACAACAATGGTTACCATGCCCAGCTTTCACCCACAGTAGACAAGAAATCAATTCCTCAAAATTCCATTCAGCATAGCCTGTCTGTGCAGAGGAAGGTTTCACAGCCTGAAAGTCAGGATTCTTTTGGGTTAATGGTTATTTACGGAGGGTTAGGGAAAAATTCAGAGAAAAAATTTTGAAATTATACATTATAAGTATAGATGTGAAACTCTAAAATTAAACACAGGCACTCTTGCAATTGAAATTTGGACAATTAAGCAGTTTGGATACTGGATCTTGAAATCATGACATCCCAGCAGGCTATATCAACACAGTTGAATCTCAAGGAACATTCTCAAGGCTAGGAAACAACAGTTTAGATAGTAGATAAAAGTGCAATAAGTAAAAGAAGAAGCAACTTTATACTTACCTATCTAAATATATATAGCAAAACACTTCACTGTACTCAAAATATCAAGGTAATTTCAAGGCAATAAATCTGGATAGACTATCTGTGTGTTGTCCAGGCACTAATTCAGCAAGGAGGCTGAGTGCCTAAGCCGCTCTGCTTGCTCTGACTGGCAGGGTGTGCAGCTGTTAGAGTTTAGCTAAATTGAGAGCTTTGTTGAACGTTTTCATATCATCATTCATACCATGCCCACGGGGGCAGGAGAGGTCCCTGCAGGAGATGCCACAAGAGCTTAGGAATGATGAAACTGCTGGGCTCCCAGATCTTGCCCTCACTTGGTACTGGTAGGGGTCACAAACACAGGAGTGTGGTCAGGCTGCTCTCTCTTGCCATGGCTCTTGGCTCTGGCTGTGTCCTCACTGGTGGCCAGACCATGCCCCTGGGTGCCTGTTGATGCTCACCACTTGCTCCCACTGGCACCAGCACCCTCCACACATCAGTACCCCCCACCCTGCTCTGGACATGACCTCCATCAGGGCTGCATTGCCATCTTGGTGACACAGAACTGAAGGAGTGGGTTTAGGTGACGTTTTCTCTGTTATTGTTTGCTCTTGGTTTTGTTTGGTTTTGTTCTCTGTTTTTAGTAATATTGTTCTTAATTTTTCATACCTCACTCTAATGCCTTGTAATTTCAAAAATTGTTGTGATTTGTGGGGGAGTCGTTTCTGTTCCATTGGACATCCCACCTCATGGGATATATTATCAGTAAATAAAGACATCAATCCAGCATCTTATGCATCAGCTGCTGTGCAAACCTCAGATTTGGCTAAGGCAGCATCCACACAGTATTCCCTCTTAACCTTTCTTTGATAGAATTCTTTCTTTGATTCTTGAGAGGGATGTCAGGACTGCCTTTTGCCCCTTGGTATAAACACCTGGTCCTGTGTCAATATCACGCTTTGTTTTGCATAGCAGATGAAAGAATGAATGCCAGAGCTGCTGCTTAGTAAACAACTGCAAATGAGAAATGAGCCTAGACTGCCAGGAAAAATCTTTCTCCCTTTTGCAGCCTTTGTCAGCAAAGGAGGTTTCCTGCTGTTACTATCAGAAAAATCTGCAGGACAAAGGATCAGGAGAATGAAGACTGTGTTTCATTAGAGTCATTCAAGAAAAGGTCTAAACTTGGGGAGACCCATCTGTGAGGAGTGTTAAGAAAATCTGTGTTTATACAAAATCCACTTTTCTCCAATGAGACTTGTCAAGGAAAGTCCAAACACAGCTACTTCTAGGTCAGTCACTGTGATACTAGAGAGCTCTCCATCCTCATCTCATGTAGAACCAGGAGCAGAAGCTGTAAGTAATTGGACACAGAGATGTTACCAGGGGTCCAAGTGCTTTAGAGCACTCACTGGTGTCCTGCCAGGCATGGGAAAAATTCTTCCCCCCAAGGGCATGTGGCCACTTTCAGAAGCCCTAAGATGGCTCCAGACTGGGGGAGAATAGGGCTTGGGCATCTCCTGGAAGGTGTGACCAGGCTGTGGGATGATGTGGAAGCGGGTTTTGCTCACATGCTCAGGGAACAGCCAATCCCCAGTGCTGGGGTCAGGAAAAAACTTTACACTAGAGCAGATTGACATGCATCCCTGGGGGTTTTTGATTCTTCTGCAGCATCGAGCATGACCATTAGTCAGGCTCCTCCAGGCTCTGTTGGCCAGGTTGCTGCCTGCTCCTCATGCACCACAAAGACGGCCTCTCATGCCCAACATCCATTCTTCATTCTCTTTTTTTGCTTCTGTGGTTGCTCCTGATCTTAATTCTTCATGTTCTTCTCAGGAAACAGGTTTGCTTAGCCTGTATTGCTTCTGCTGATTTCTGTAGCTCTGTCAGATTGACAGACTGCAAAGGAGTTTTTTCAAACTACAGTGAGATGCATCAGCCTGCTTCTGGCTACACATGGGCATTAATGCTTGTGAAGAGTGGCTCTGAAATGGATTCAGAAGAATAAAAATTAAATAAAACCAAAAATAAAAACCCAATTTCGGTTGTTGCTTTTGTGTTTTGTGTCCTTGAAAGTGGTGCTGAAAAACTCATGGCATTTGAGGCAAATTAAATTGTTGTTCATTATTCAAGTCATGATGCACACAGGGAATGGGAATAGGAATATGAATACAAATAGAAATATGAATAGGAATAGAGTGCAGTATGTTACTGCCAGAGTTCTGCATAACAAGCTGTGACCCAGGGCTGAGGGCTCCATCCCAGAGAGCAGCTCTCTGCAGTGCAGGTCCCAGGCCCACCCAGGAGACAGGGGCAGAGAGGGGCACCCATGCAGGTTGGCTCAGGTAGGGACTGGAGGCTCCAGGCTGAGCTGGGACACATCCCCTGGGCCCTTGACAGGAGACAGTGGGTGTGGGAGTCCCAGGGGAGGCTGCTCCCAGACACTGAGGCTGTGAGCACCCCAAGGACCCCAACAGACATAGACCTCCAAATGTTTCCAAGCCACAGAAATAAAATAGTCACTCAGTGATTGCAAATAATAACTTGGGTACATCAATGACCTTATTGTGCTTTCTCATCATACAAAGTCCTGGTTTCTTGGAGAAATGTTTAGTTCATCCTCTTAGCACTGAGAAAAAGGACACATTCCAGGAGGCAGCACATGCCCCTGACAGCTGGATTCCCTGTGGTGCTGTGAGATGCTGCTGGGTTGCCAGTGGACTCTGGTTTCAACAATGGTCAAGTCCAGGTAGGAACACTGTCAGGGCTCTTCCTGCACACCTCTTTAAACCTAACCTCTTTAAACTTTCCCAGCTTTTGACCTTGCACGACTCTTCCTCTTGCATACTTTAAATTTTCAAGGTACAGATTCAAAAGACCACAGTGAGGAAGACTGACTAATTCACTGGCAAAGAGATGGATGGGATCATGCACACACATGCCTTTTCTGGTCAGCCTCACTCCTACAGAAGTGATATTAAACACAATGTGATAAAGCTTCTCCTTTTTATTCAAGATGTTGCATGCAATTTGCATAAAAAACAGTAAGACAATAACATTTTCTCAATTAGAAAATTGTGTGTGTGTGTGTTTTAGGCAGACTGTTAACTACATATTAGTGGCTGCTTCCAGCAAAACCAACCCCCCAGAACAAGATCTAAATAGAGCATAGAGAAACACCACCATAATGGCTGTAAACAAAACACATCACTGTCACTGGACTATATACAGGGAAAACATTGTACTATTACCTACTCTCCATCACATGCTGTAAGTAACTGCACAGAAAGGGCTGATTTGCAAACCAGTTTGCTGTGCAAGCCGTGATAGCAGGGCATGGGCAGGAAGGTACCAGTGTTAAAATAGGACAAATAAAAAATCCCCACTGAGTCCCTAAGCCAATTGGTGCCAAAATTTACACGGAGGTGGGAAGTGTCTCACAAAGAGAGAGTCAAAACACAACTAGTCATTTCAGTGAGTGCCAGACAGAAGGCTTCTCCCTATAATTCAACTGTGATATTGTCACATTGAGTATTGCCCCTGGAAGCAAGGCTTGACCACCTCGACCTCAGGACTACAACCACTATTTTGCTCAGCAAGCACTGGAGTTGCAGCAACCAGGTCTCATCACTGAATCCAGCAGGTGCCTTGTGGGTCCTTCCAGTTGCCTGGGGGTCCTTCTTTAGCCCTGCTCCAACTGCTTGTGCAGCCTCACTCCAGCACGGATCCTCCAAACCATTCCTGACAGGCTGGGGGAGGCTGCCTTCCATCTTCTTTTGGTTCAGTCAGTGGGGCCTGGGAAGTTTCTCATCACTGGTTAGCTTAACCCAGTTTTATTAGTCTTGGTATTGGTAAAGAGTTATTTTTTTCACTTACATTTAGGCATATTTGGTCTCTCTCTGTGTATTGGGGAGAACCAGGGGTATCGAATCAAAGGAAAGAAACTTCCATCCGAGGTCACCACCCCTCAGAATTGTCTTAAACTGAGACACAGTGAAAAAGCATCACACCATGAACAGCTTGGAGAACGGAAATAGCACAGATACATGCTACTGCACTGGCACCTATATATGCAGTTACACCATACCTCATCTGCTGCCACAACAGCTGCAGATGAAAATAACTTTACTAAAACTTTTAAGTGCTTTGCCTGAAGTTTGGACTTTTTTACTTGGTGATTTCTTGTTGACTTACTGCAGACTTATGCACTCTTTCACCTACTGTGACATATACATATATTCACATATTATTTCATGCAACTGCTTCATATTACCCTTTCTTTCTTCTGACGGTTGTGTGGGACAAAAATGAATTAAGAAAATTGTTATTGTGGTGAAATAGAGACAGCAGGATTTGGTAGATGGGAAGAGCACAAGAAGTCCTATACTTGGGTCTACAAAACAGCCTTATTTTATCCCTTCAATATGTATCTCTATAGGATAAAAACTCAAATTATTTTGCCAATTGAATTAAAACAATATGTGACACCTGTTATTCAAGACAAAAGAAGATCAGGTATTTGTTTTTAAAAACTGGAATTTGGTAAAGATCATTAAAAATAATTCATTTGTTCAACCCCAACAAATGGGTTTAACTTTTTAAACATGTAGAAGTCATACCATACTTGAAGAAGTCATCTGTTTATGTCCATCTCCTAAACTGTAGGCACTGTGAGTGCCAATTTCTAAAGCTGCTCCATATAAAGGAAATCAGAGTGAGGCAGTACTGACTGACCTGGCAAGGTAAGGTGGTTTGCTGAGGAACTCAAGCCTGGTAAGTCAGCTGAACATTGCACTGGACCTGTAAAAAGAAAGAGTAGTTTCAGCAGAAATAGATAAATGGTAATCCCAGCAGCAATGAAAATGGTTTTTGTAGTGCTGCCACCACTACTAAGTGTTTGTTGTCTTTTTTTTCTGCCAGTTCTTATTCATGGTTCTACGTGAGATTAACTGGGAAATAGCCTCACTTCTGGGGCCTTTTCAATCTAAAGGAATCAATATCAAACATTCATATCACTTTCCAGGTTTGGGCAGAGATACCCAATTAGTGATTCTGGACGTTTCATGTTCTGAAGTTTTGGATCTACAAGCTGTTGACAGATCTCAGACAGCTTTCCCTTGAGCTACCTCTCTGTCCTCCTAGAACTGCAGCTGACCAGTTTTACTACCCAGCATGGCTATGAGGGCACACAGCACTCACCTTGCTCCTGTGGATGTTCAGCAAGTGGCTGACATCGGCTTTGGGAATGGCTCTGGAGATTTATGGCATGGTCAGAGAAAGGACTCTGAGACTGTATTTGCAAGTGGAGGTTAATCACTCAAATCAGTAGATACCTTCTCCAAACCGTCTTTTCCCCCTTCTTGCTTATGTGACATTTTTGATCACAGTCAACTACACGAACACCCTCAGTATATAACAGAAATTGGCAGCTTAGCTTCATCTCTACTTGCACTAGACTGGAGGGACCAAGCCAGGAAGGTGTGAGAACACAGTGCAGCTACAGTGCCAAGCACATTGCATGCTCTTAAGGAAAGCAATACCAGTGAACGTCCTAGAGAGGAAAGGAGTGAATTAAAAGTGGAATTTTGGGCAAAACGAATGCACAAATCCTTTCATGCCTGTAATGAACACCTCTGAACATTAGAGAGAATGGCCTGGTCTCTGACATTCTTTATCATGCTTGGGTTTTTTTTAAAGGAAAATATCAAACAGAAAAATAGCAGTGCTACAGGAAAACTCTGGTTGTTACTTACGTGGTGTGGTGACTCCTGACACCACAGGTGCCTGCCAATGGATTAAGTTACTTTGTAAAAGGTGCCATGCAGAGATGTCGCTATAATGGTGCAAAAGGAGATCTATGAGCAATACTGTAGCAGAGGACACCTGCTCTGTGGGATCAATACTCAGGCTTCAAGTGGCACATCAGAAAAAATCTAATGGGCAAATATTTCAGTGGGCATGAGTGTGGTGTGCTATTCTTGGTTTAGATACTCTTACAGGTTGTGCTTTGAGGCAAAAGAGAAAAGTGGAAAGGTGAGATTTACCTTGGGGTCCTTACATAAACCAGTTGAATTCTCTACCTCAATTTCCCTATCTTTAGAGATTAGTTAGTGACAGTATCTCCTTCTCACAGGGGCAAGTGGTAAAAAATACACGATGTCCAAGCAATGTTCCCCCTGTGCTTAAAAAAATAAATAAATATGGGGAGCTGGATGATGAAAAGCAAACAGCACATGCCATGTCTGGATCAGATGGAGCAACGGGAAGAAAGTTAACACTTTTACAACTTTAATTCAAATGAGTGCAGACCTCATTGCTTTTATTTGGTCATAGGATGAACATACATGAACTCAGTTACAGAAAAACTGGAAATGTTGAAAAATGTTTTAGAGACCGCAAACCTCTTCTTTCAAATCAGGAACTAACAATAAAGACATACTGTTAAAAATTAATCTCAGAACAATTGAGAATACTTGCCATTACATGGTGTGATTCATTTTGTTCTCCCAATTTTTTCCCTTATGAGTCTTAAAGAGCCAAACAGGTTTTTTTCATTACCATACTCACTCAGTCCCAGGAACAAACTTGAACTGAGTTTTGCTGTCAGCAGGTATTTTAGTTTGCATTCTACCTCCTGGTGAAAAATAGCATAATAATTTGCCTTTTTCTTCTTTGAAAAATGCTAGAGAACAAGTGTCTGTTGTTTATTTTAATTCAGTTCAAGAAAGACATCTTCATTATCAATTCTGCTAACATAAGCATACTGTAAGGTTTATGTTCAAATCAATACACAGAATTTCCTGCAAAATGCCAGTGAGAAAAGATTACTTTGTAAGACCAAGATCCTTGAATTTGGTTAATTTCCCCTTATCCCTCCTACCAAGAGAGAGAGTTTCTCCTTAACTTTAATTAGGACCTGCCACTGTAGGGTTAAAACCACAAGGGCAGTGAAATCTACTGCCACAGTGCCCATTCCTCCTTCCTGCTGATGGTAGATAGTGTACTATGGAATGACTTTGAAGTGTCTACAAGAAGTGGCATCATCAGAACAAAGAGAGAAATAGTCTCTCACTCCTGAAACTCATGGTGGTGTAAGCAGCTCCTACAACAACACAGGCAGATGTTCCCACCCCGATGTATTGGCTTTACAGAGAACACCCTGTGTGTGTGTGTGTGTGTGAGTTGTGTGTGTTCCAGTTGTTTAGTCTTTAGCCCCAGATGCTGAAGTAGGACCAGCAGAACTTTTCATGAATCTTCCTTTGAATTCAGTGCAACTAAAGGAGTGGTCAGGCCCTAGGTGTTATTTTGCTCTAAGCTGATGTTGCAAATGCAATGCCTTTTTTTATATCAGGCAAGGATAGAGAGGAGAAAAGGGTAGCAAAATATTCCTGTGAGAACCTGGACCTGTAGACAACCAGATGGCCTAGTAAAAAACCCAGTCAGAACTCTACAATAAAAATAGTAAAGATTTTTTAAATTGCATATAAAAGTGTATAAAAATATCATCCAAGCAAGAAGAAAAGCAAAATGCTCACTCTGTCATTCTACTGCTAGGTTTTATCCCTAGAAGAACCCAGTGGCCATGAGTAATTTAGTTGGATGGATACACTCCTACAGCCACTGACAAAGACAATGGGATTGTGTATATCACTCCTACCCCTGGACAGCATCTGAGCCCAAGGTGTTGTAAGTACCCATATATATGTGCTTGGAAGAAACTAAAATAATACAAAATGCCAAGAGCACGTGAAGAGGCTTGTGAGTGCGTGCTGTCTTGAGCTAAAGTATCAGAATAGATAAATTGGCTAAAACTGAGTTTCAGGTCCTCAACCAGCTTGCTTAGAAGTTACTCTGTTTTCCTCTACCTGGTGGTCAGTCCCCAGAGCAGGAGAGCTGATGCCTCAAAGACAGCTCTGCATCCTGGTCTTGCTTGGGTACAGACCAGAACCCTCTGTGCTTGTGAGAGGCCAAAAGGGATTGTGCAGCAGCAGGAAGGCAGTCTCAGCAAGTGGGAATGCACAGACAGCACTTAATTTTAGCAGAAAATAATGGCATTGGCAGTGGTCACCTGGGCTGCTCCTGCTTTGACCACAGTAATCAGACAGGAAAAGGGATCTCTGGGATCACAAAACTTGTCTACCCATGGGAGCAGAAGAAGCACCATATTAGGATGCACAACTGACACTAAACTGAGACTGAGCAGACCCGCTCATGGCTGTGGGTAACACAAGTGGGAAAAACCTCTTACCCACTTCAGAGGGAGATGAATTTATGCTTTAAAATGTTTTTCTCCCTCCCTTCTATCTGAGCAGCATTGATGTTGAGTCCCTGAAGCAATTTGCATTGGGTCAGTGCCTTCAGTTTCTCAGCCAGCATGTCCCTGCTTTTGAGTGTTGATGATCAGACACAGTGCCAGCACAGCTCTGAGATCAGCACTGGTTCAACACACGTCAAAGCACAGCACTGTTCTGTTGTTAGTTATTAGGTAAGGTGAGGGATTAAAAAAGGGGAAGAGAAAAGGACTCAATTATGTTGTCATTTGCTGAGTATAAATGGCTAAAAAATGTATAGATCATCAGAGGATGAGGAGTTTCATTATTCTAAAGTAAAATGTGAAGGAAAAGGAGTCAATAAGAAATATTTAAGACCGTCTTGCAAGTTCTTGTAAATATACTAGTTTATTCAAGTTTAAGCAAAAAAAGTACTGTACTTGTCAGGTTCTGTGTTTTCTAATTTGAATAGGCTACTGTGCTTTTTAAGTAAAAGCCAGATTTGGGAACCATTGCTGAAGTTGCAAGGACTAACTGCAAATTGAGGTGGCGTTTACCTTTAGCTCACAGACCTTCTGATTCCAAAGCAGCACAGCACTGTAAGATATCTAGCTTGAAATATGTTTGCTTGTAACACTGAGCTTGTAAGACTTTGTAAGTACACATGCAAACATCTGCATTCTCAAAGAGCAATTTGCAAAAACACCACCATGTACTATTCTTGTCTAGCGTAACCAACTACAATTTCGAAAGCTTTTCTTCAAGCACAAAATCTGTGCTTGAAAAAAAGAAATGCCTAGAAAAAGGAATTTGCTCCTGAATTCATTTGTCAGGAACCAGGCTCCCAGATTCATTCGGATGCTAAACATCCTACTGTATTAACAGGTAGTATGTTTACAACAGCTTGAGCTATACAAAAGGCTGCACTTTTAGATGTGCATTAGTGTGCTTAGACTGACTGCTCTATGTTTTAAGTATAAAATGACAAAATTTCTTCTTTTATAATCGACCACTTATTACAAAAAAAACCCAAACAAATTGGTTTCTGTCATCTATCTTTTTCCTCAAATATGGAAATTATTAGTGACATTCTTTTATAAACAGAAATATGACCATATAATTTTGGAAAAACAATTATATAATTTCTAAGGAAAGCTGATTGACTTCAGTATTTTAAGAAGGCACATTTAAAAAAAGAAATTAAAATAAAGACCTTCTTTCTCATGTGTGAATACTTCTTGTGGATTGTCACAGAAATGCATGGTTCAAATCATGGAGTGCAGCCCAGTGAACTGTCACCCTTTGAGCAATTTATATAATGAACAGAATACAATGAGGGTGGTCAGACACTGGACCAGGTTGCCCAGAGAGGCAATAGATGCCCCATCCCTGGAAACATTCAAGGTGAGGTTGGATGGGGCTCTGAGCAAGCTGATGTAGTTGAAGATACCCCTGCTCATTGCACAGAAGTTAGAATAGATAACCTTTACACATGCTCTACATCCCTTCCAGCCTAAACAATTCTGATTCTAAGACTCTATGAAAACATACTGACACTTTTTTTTATTATAGCATGTCCAGGAGGTCAAGCGCTATGTCACCATGAGTCAAAGGTCTGCTAGTTCCCTGAACACCAGTCCCAGATAAAAGACAAAAGACTGAGAGGTATACTTGCAATGGCATCCTCTCTGTTTCAAGAGGGTTAAGTGCCTGAGTCTCCCTCCTAAATTATAAAACAGTCTTTGGGTAGCAGAAGACATGTGGTGCTCTTCCAGCAAGGCAGAGCTTTCTGAGAGCACCAGCAGTCTGTGCTGAGGTGGAAGAGTGCCATCTTATTCACACACCATCCTAGCCTGTGCCCTCTGTAAAAAGCACTCTGGCACCAGGAGACCCCTTTGTGCCTACAGATGAGTGCTCTCAAATAACTCTGTAAAAGTTCAGCAGGAGGCAAATAGGAATATTTGCAGAATTTCTGGATTTTTCATTGCTTGTGCAGTCTTACTGAGGATGGGAAAGGAAGGCATCTGAAAACATAATTTCTATATATCTGGGGAAAGTTAGGTAAAGATGTAAAACCAAAATCCTTTCTCACTCTTCATAAACACAGGCCATTAGCTGATGAACGCCTAATCCTTTTCCACTTTTTTGATTGTTTTCTTCTGTCAAATAAAATAACAGAAAGCAGTTACGTAATTTTAAAAATTATGTTTTATTCTTATTTTACACATTTGCACAGTGACTGATCTCAAGTTTAACTGGCAGGTGTCTAAACATACCATTCTTTGGCTCATGATGCACTAGTATAATGCTGCAAAGTATTTCAGGGAGGTGGGGGGGCAAAGTAAGGAAATGTAGGTGTGACCCTGGAAGGCAACCCCACAATAGATACTTTCACCTGGCCTGGTCTCTTTGTAGGGTTTCAATTTCTAGATTTTACTTTATCTATTCTCCCAGCTAACAGATTTCATGGAGATTTTTCTTTGCATGACAACAAAAAATTCTAAAAATGCTAATAATCCACTGTACCTTACACAAATGAGTTCAAACCAGGATCATGTTAGCTGCCTGTTTTGTATTACAAAACATTTCGCTGTATACCTGGGTGCTGAGACCAGTAACTTTGCCTGTAGCATCTCTTCTAGAATGGCAACTCTGATCTGCAGTCCCCAAGAGACAGAAAAATCTTATTCTGGTTTTCTCTGTCCATACTTATGAGACAGTGCTTTTCCTTTTCTTTGGCCTGTCCATTCAGTCAGTGATGAAAAACCACACTGAGATTAAATTGGATCCATGTGATTCCCTGTTGCCCCTCTTCTCCTAGATCTTCAGGTCAGACAAACAGCTACTGCAAGTGGTCCATGAAAAATCGTGGGAAACAGCTCATTATCTGCAATCTCTGGTTAAGCAGGCACATCAAGCCATACAATAATATATGCTCTCAGTCGGACAACAAAATTTACCCCAAGGGAATATTGCTCTCATTGGTTCTTCCTTTCCTAACTGCAAAAAGAGAACAAAACCAAGGGCTGAGTGAGTCTGCCTGCTGTTTAGAAACAAAAACATTTTGCTATCATTGTATTATCTGGGAAAGATATCAAACCCTAACAAATACTCAAGTGATTCTACAAATTCACCATTCTTATTAATAAAATCTTTTACAGCAAGGGTATAACTGGTATCAAATTCTGTCTATTACAATTGGAAAAGTCTCTCAGGGAAAAGGAAAAGAGCAGAAGCAAAATATTATCGAGTTTTCTTTTTTTTTCTCCTTTTATACTTTTTTGCATCCTCCTAGTGCTGGCTTCACAAGCTGAGTCATAGCAAAGAGCAATACCAACTTTTGAAGATGACTGCCTTCTATTTGCTTGACCTGTCCAGAAAAATGGAACCATTTGCACTAGGAAATCCCAACTTGATTTTTTAACAAAAGAACATCCCAAAACAACAACAACAACAAAAAATGCATACATGAAGAAACGAACAAACAAACCAAACCAAAACAACAAAAAAAAACAGGGCTCCCACCCTTGAACCCAGAGTCATTAGTTGTGAAGTAGCCAGTGGGAGGAGGAATGTTTCAAAAGTTGTTTAATGCCTTTCCCAGAAACTGGTCTTTGCAGAAGGAGAACAGGAATGAAGAAGCTCAGATAGAATGATGAAAGAGATTTCCAGTCCCTTTTTTACTCTATTTTTAATCTTCTGTATCTGGAAAAAAAAAAAAAAGAGAAAAAGAAAAAAGAAAAGTGTCAAATGCTGCCTTTCTCCCCTCTGCCCAAGGGGTAAATAATCTGGGAAATAAAAAGAAGAGTATCAGTTCAGACAGCCTCGTTTCTTGCAAGCAGAGCAGCTTTGCTTAGCTGTTGAAAGGGTGAAAGGTGAGTCACACCGAGTCACACCAATACCTCTTACGGGCTCAACCGGAAGTATCGTTCTGTCCTGAACAAACCAAAATCTATTGCAATCGGATTAATCCAGCTGAAATTTAAACTTTGGCATCAAGAAGATCATGTAACAGAGTGTTTCATGTTCAGATCAAGAGACTCCATTAGGATTCTTTGCTGCAGGGCTCTCTGACCACCCTTGCTTAACAGCTTTTTCAGTACCTTTGAGCTTATGAAGGCAACAATGTTGTACCATGTGGTTTAAGGTTAAGAAAAGGAAATGCTCCGAACACAAAGAGCACAGGATTTTAAAATCCCTTTTCTTCCAATGAGCTTTCAATGAAAATCACAACCTTATGTGTTGAGAATTGTCAAAGATATAACAAAATATGTGCATTTTAGAACCTGCTTGTCTCTTCTGTCAAATATTTATACTCTTTGGCCTCATAATTAGGCTATATTTGACTAGCATTATCCTGAATGTACAACCATAATTGTTTTCTATGTAGTTATACCACAGCTGCATCTTCCTGAGGAACAGATCTCCTTGAGGAAGAAATGCAGACAGGAAAACTTTTTTGTTATTTCTAGTGAAAGAGGAGTTTCTATTTAATAAGGACACTCTAGTCAACTGTCCTCATACACCCTTCTAGAAATCCTCTGGGAAAGCTTCAAACAGGAACATGAATATTTCACTCTGTACCGGCTGTCCCAACTGGTTCCCCAAACACACCTTTCACCCTGCTTAGCTACTGTTATTCTGGCAATGCTTGTGGCAGCAGAGTTTGAAAGGGCATTT
>WBMV01009196.1:0-11963 GCA_013396655.1 Campylorhamphus procurvoides
AAGGAAACAAGTTTGTTCTGAAGTGCTGAGACTGACAGGAGTCTGAGATCGGAGGAACTTAGTCTCTACCTTGATCAAACCATGATGATTACTGCTCAGGAAATTATGGGAATCTACCACTCTCCCTACTGGCACTTCGGTGATTAATGAAAGTACAGACACAGCAGCAGTCTGTACTGAAGCCCAAACTTCCCTTGAAATAAGACCACTTACACTCAGAGGAGAGTGTTAAAATGTATACACTAGTCTGTGTCCTGGGTAGACATAATACATAAAATGAAGTAGTGATGAGTCACCTAAGAAAATGCAGCCTGAAACCCACAGCCTGTTCAAATCTAGTTAATACAGTGAGGTAAGCAAGTAGGTTATAGCCTCTCCTTATATGTATATATATTATATAATTCATATAATAAAAGAGGTTACAGACTATGAAAAGGTGGACTGGTTTTAGCATGTGAAAATCAGACCAAAAGAGAGAATTCAGTGGAAAATAATAAGCATCTCTCTTGGTTAAAAGTGTCATTTTCTTATTAATCTCTGCTATCAGGCAGCATATTATGAATGTTTGCCGTTGTGTACAGTTACTCTCTACAACACCATTTAGGTATATAATGCATTGGCCTCAGGTACATCATATATTCTAATATATATCTATACTTGTAGATTTATAAGCTTCTAAATTTAGCAGACAGTCGTTGTACCTTTGGTCACCACAAAAAAAATGCAAGCGGTTTAATGCCAGATGCTAAAGGATGGGGACATTCCTACTGAAAAAACAGTTTCTCCTCATGAAACCAGAATGGCAATCCTTCAGTGCTGTTTTGCTTGCAAGTATTTTCCTATATAGGTTATAGATTTTAAGGGGGTTCTATTTTTTGCTGTGAGTGTATAATACCTACCTCAATAGAATCAACATCTTAGACTGAATAGTTAACATGTAATGAAATGTTACAGTATTATTCTGTAAAATTAATATTAAACCAAATTTATTTACAGAATCTGTTTCTGCTTAGAGACCTTACCAATAACTGCATTAAGGATAATGTGGCTCTGTTAGTGTGCATTTTTATTTAGTTCAATGTTTATACATATGTATCTCATGAGATAAATTTTGGACAACTGTTGTTGTACCCTCCCTTTCCTGTACATCAGTTCAACTTTTACTGAAGCACAAGACAAAGCTTTCCCTGGTCTCTCAAGACCTTTTGGAAATTACTATATTGAATTAAAATTCTAAAGCAAAGATATATATGTAAGGAAGGGGTCTTGAGTTATACGTTTTGAGCACCACTGGTATTAATGCAGGATAAAGATAGACTGCACCTTTCAGATTATCTGTTCGAACCTCAAGCTTCCACAGGGAAGAAGGTTTTCCACAACTTTGCTATTGCATAATGTTAGACCATACTTGTAGTCAGAAATCCTTTCCTAAAACTAAAGCAATATCCTCTTTCTTACAAACTATTTTTCTCCTGCCTCAGGCTGACACAAAGAACAACTGATTTCTCTTTATTATAACCCTTCCTGTGATGAAAAAACAAACTAAATCCTAACCGTCCAAACTTTTCCTTGCCTGTTTTCTATGTAAAGCCTGTGCTGCCTTCCCATACAATTTCCATATTGCCTAAGATTGTTCGTAAAGTCTATCTTTCTTAAAAGATGTTTAAACAACCCTGCTGGGCCCTTGCCACTGCTCTTGAAAGAGGACTAATGCTGGACTGATACTGCCTGTGATCCCCCTTGACCCCAGGCTCCTTTCCTGTTGTCTGGATAGTCTCCATTTTCTGTTTCTGAATTAGATTTCTTTTCCTGAAGCATAGTCCTTTGCTGAAATGCTGCTTGATTTTTGAATCATGTCTCTCATGTTTTTTACTGTGTTAAGTCCAATAGTATTCTGAGTTCCCTTTTATGTGTTCTTCCAGGGCTCCCAGTATAGCAGCAAACCATTGACTTACACCTTGAGGTTATTTTTCTAGGTGTTGACTTTGCTCAACACCTATTTTCCTAGTTCTCATTTCTCTGGCTGTGTTTATGAGAACACTGCACAGGACAGTATCAAAAATATTACTGATCTATTACAGTTCATGACTTCCACTGAACTACTAGGCTTGGTATACTGTCAGAAGAGAAGGTAACATTGAATTGACATGATTTGTGCTTGCGAAGCTGATTTTGTGTATTTCTTACTATTTTATCAACCTAAACCCACACTTGTTGAAGTGTATTTTCAGATTAGTTGGCTGCTTTATCTGTAATTTTCCTAGTCCTTATTTCAGTGTTGTGGTTTCACACAACGCCAATGTCTCTTTGTCCTTCTGCAAGTCTCTCTTTTTTTGTTTTTACACTCCTCAACAGTTTTTCTCTCTCCTCTCTATTTTTTCCCCCAGATCTTTTGCAAAACCATATCTAAAACAATTATGGTATTTATCTTTCCCTAGTTGTCCAGATTATCCTATTTCTTTTTGTTGCCAAAAGCTCTCACTAATGACTCAGAAATTGGTCAGCTAATTTCCTAAAGCTGTGTGAAATCCTTTGACTACTATTTTTTAAAATTATTCTTTTAAATTACCACTCCCCGCCCCCCCCACACACACCTTGGCATGTAGTAGAGTTTTCCACGTTTAACATTCTTGGTAGAAACAAGTGCTAGATGTCCCAGTGCTTACATTGGCTACAACAATTTTAGGGAAATTCCCTCCCAGAGCTCTCCCATGTGGCTAGCAATACAGAGACTATAAATATAGCCAAACCACAAGCATTTTTACCACTTTAGCTGATTTATGCAACATGATGGTGAAAATGTCATCAGGCAATTCCTGCACTACCATTCATGTCTATCGTAGAGGAAAAGTTGGAGAAGTTTTTAAACCTGTGGTTTGCAGGTAAGTGCCTCTGATAGATTTGGCATAGTGGACTAGAAAACACAAAAAATACAACCAATTTTACAAACCAGTGAGGGCACTTTTTTCAATGCAATATGAAAATAAATACAAAAAATCTCTAATAAATACACATATTTTCTTCTGATATCTGTAGTTTTTAAATACAATATGGATAGAG
Organism: Campylorhamphus procurvoides; assembly: GCA_013396655.1. NCBI lineage: Eukaryota > Metazoa > Chordata > Aves > Passeriformes > Dendrocolaptidae > Campylorhamphus > Campylorhamphus procurvoides. The sequence goes on from WBMV01009196.1 coordinate 3,061, forward strand.
CAAACTTCTTATTAATACTCTTAGTGATCATGAATTATAACTGGAAAATTCAGGGTGTTAAGATACTTTTTTAATAGAAAAGAAAGTCTATGAAGAACCTTAATTTCTGTACTTTAATAAAGCTGACAGCTTTTGATAAAGAATGAACAGCCCCTGAAAGAAAAATTATATATCTAAATGTAAATATTCTCCCTAAATTAGGCACATTCCCTCCTTTCAAAAAAACCCACACTACTCCCAAGGTGGGAATTGCTGCCACTGTTCAAAATAGCCACTTAAAGGAGTGAAAAGTATTTTAGTTTCAGTACATAAAAATGGCCTCAAAGTGTCACTAGAGAGCTATCGATAATATGTTTAAAATTACATTTCAAGGGTTTTGGGCTGCTTGATATTTTCACTCAAGAGCCACTTCTAACTTAATCTTTCTTATTGCTTACAATGCCCATCACTATGTGTGGCCATGAAAATGCCCTGGCCACTTGTACACAGATGGCAAGGCTTTCAGTACCACAGTTTGACTTTTATGAAGGCAAAGAGCATGAAGTGAGAAAAGAAATTTGCAAATAACAGATCCTTGGCGGGGGGAGGGGGGGGAGACAGGAAGTTGGTAATTTATTCCCTCTCCCTTCACAGTCTTGACCAAGACAAATAGAAATGTGATTCTAACAATGGTAGGAAGTGAAGGACCCTACCTTTTCTGCATTTAGCTTGGAAGCTTTTTTAGAGTAGAGACTATCTCTTGTATATATTTACACAGTGCCTGGCACAAGCAAGACTCATATTTAATCTTGGCCTTTTGAGCCCACACCACAATATAAATATTTCCTAAGAGTAGTAGTCTTACAGAAATGAACCTTTGTTTACGCTGCTGTTTAGAAACAGTCCCAGCCATGCTCCTCCTTCGAGATTCCTTCCCAGCTGTCCACGTCACTGTCATCTGCAATTCAATTGCCTTTAATGCAGCAGATTCACGTGAAAGGAAACCTGCAGGTATGGAAAATTTTAAAATGTTCAGTTTCGCTTGCAAATGGTGCATTTCTGACAGGTATGTTGCTTCACTCAAATGCTGCTGGGATATTCAGCTCCCTTTTATAGCCTTAGTTGAACTTCTGTGGCTTTCCTGAAGAGTTATGCTACAAGTGTCCTCATTCTATTTTTGTCACAAAAGATAAAGAGTGTATTATTTCTCCTAAAATCCTCAGGAACAACTTAGCACTTCTGTCTTCTGCATCTTTATGTGACAGCCAAGCAGAATGTTTCTCTTGACAATTGCTTCTTGCAGTTAAACCTGGTACACCTTCCATGACGCATTTAGGAGTGGGAAACTTCAGAAGTACTGTTTTGTTTCTACTTCTATATATCCACAGATTATTAAACTAATGACTATCATAACATGTATGCAATAACAACAACATGCAAATCAAGGCCCTAAAGCCTCTTTAGAATAGATTAGATTAGATTTGCACTGGGATTTAAACAGAGAACAGTTGGCTTTGAATCTCTCTGTTTATTAAAGTTGACGGTCCCATTCTAACATCACTTGAAAGATTTTCTCCTTCTTTCTCCCCTTTGGCCAAATTTATAATAACATCAGAAGCTTCATGATCTTGAAATGACAATTTTCTGTACAGGCAACACAAAAGCAAAAAATTCACCAGATAACACCGCTTTCAGTAGACATCACTGGTGACCAAAAGGTATTGCTTTTACATTGAAAACAGCAATTTTTTCTGATGACTTTTCCAGATGAGCTTTGGAATATATTTCAGCATCATCACTTCAATGTATAAGCTTGTTAAGTATTGGACACACTCCATGTGATGGAGGCAGAGGAAAAACCAGGACTGGTGAACTTCCAGGTTATAAACTCTCACATATATAATAATGAGGCTAAGTTTCCAGTGGCATTTCATTTTTGTCATTCACAGCAACACGTGAAAGTGGCCCTGTCCATTTTGCCAGTATGGTCCTATGGGTCTTCAGTCTCTTAATTCATGTAAACAAGCCATTTTCTTGTCCTTTTATTGCAAACCATTTCATGTGTATTCCAGGTGGATGTTGCATGGAAGAATCAAATGTATTTCTCTTATCTTTAGCAATGTTTACAGGGCAATTTTATAAGCACATTGCATGGCTTAACTTCCCTCTCATAGATCTTGTTGACAATAGAATGAGGCCAAAATGACTCCTTCCTAAAATTTGTTATCTAATTTCGTATACATTTGACATTTTTCATCCATGTAAACATTAACTCATAAAGTTGTTAAACATCAGAATAAAATATTACAACAGTTTTCAAATATACGTGTACAAAAACATCCAGGAAAAAGGATTCAGAGAAATTTTGGAATTATTCTCACTCCACTGTTTTAAATTATCTTCCTGGACATTTATTAGAAAGCAAAAACATACAGAGGATATGCAAAAATAGTACTGGGGGGGGGAAAAGAAAAAAATAGTCATGCTCCTTCCTGTATTCTGAGTATCAGTCCATGATTTCTGCCATTTTGATTGATTACCAAGATGGAAAATATTTGCTGCCCAGTCTCCTCAGAGGTGTAATATCTGGTAAGTTTACTTTAACAGGCTCCTGTACTGCAGTGTGAGACTTGTGAGTGGCCTAATGATTCATTCCTGAAAAATGTTACCTTCTTCAGTTTTGGACTTGGTTTCATTGGTGGTTTTGGGAAGGAGCACATCTCTGCACTCCAGTGGAAAAAGTGTCTCTCATAATTAAATTACATTTTCTTTTAAAGACAGAAAAGGGGTACTTTACATCTATGACAGCATTGCTCCAAAGGGCTAGAAAAAAAGCAGCTTTACTCCTTTAGTTCCTGAATTTTGGTGTTTGGTTTCTTTTTTCTGTTCCTCTCCTTTTGTAAAGGCCTGCCTACACAGGTCTTAATTTACTGGTTCAAAATGGCTCTTTTCCAGTGATGGGTGGGTTTTGATTCCTTTGAACAGAAGGTGAGCCTTGTAAGCATGGCTTTTGTGCCATCAAATTAATTTGATATATTCAGGTCTACATATCAAGTTTCATAGAGATAACTACTCCAGTATAGGCTAGCAAGTAATTTCTTGCAGCTATTAGAACTACTCAGCAAGAACAACTTACCAATAGATCCACAGGTATTTTATTTTCTCTCTCTTTTTTAGAAACAAAGGTGTGAACTTCAGGACATAAAGGTTAGTTTGGACTGTACCTAAAAATAAATCTCTAGTCAGTATGGTCTTTGAGAAGAGCAACTATCAAACACTTTATTATCAACAGTTTCAACTGTGGTGCTGGAAAAGACCTCAGGAGCTAGCATTGCTTGACTCAAACCATTCTCTCTTCAGCACTCTTCTAGTGTGGTTTATCATATACATGGCCACAAGAACTATCGTAAGAATCCTAACTCCTGGAATATTTACCTGCTTGGTGATAAAAATGCATACACCACCAGTAATGTTTCCCTATACTTGCTGTTGTAAAATCAGAATTCTGTTGGGTGCAAAAAAAACCAAAACCAACCAACCAACCAAAAAATAAAAAGCCCTCCCCCCGCTTTAATCGAAAAATGCCCTTGCTATTTTAACTAAATTTATCATATCGTTGAGTACTGACATTCCATATATCTTGTTTGGGACTTTCTAACTGCAAATATCAATGTCCCATTTCACCTAGTATCTTAGTCCTGTTCCTGTCCTGGATAAACATGCCTTCCTACAGCAAAGACTAAGGGCAAAGATGTATAAATAATACTTGTATCCCTCCCCAAGGCTTCAAAACATTCTAAAAAATATTAACTGAAGTTTTATGTCACCTCCATCAGATAACATTATTGAAATCCTTAAAAAGGGGCATTCTGAATCCAAGTCTCTCAGTTTCATAAAGTGTACTCAACAATACCAGCCGAATATACATACAAACATATATTCCTAACCCTGTATGTTTATCACAGGGCAATACTTTGGTCGGTCATTAGTTTATGCATAATTGCCATTTCGATCCCATTGCTAGCCGTCCTCTATCTTCTCAGTAGGCAATGTTACCACTTCAGAACAATTTCAACAGTTGTCTCAGTAAGTGTATCATGAAATACACTGCTACGTCTTGCCTTTCCCAATCCTCTAACAAGCAACAGGCCTTAGAAGCTCAACACCATACTGGCTTTTGGTTAAATACCTTCAGTTGCCTTCTCCTTCATCACAGCAAGACCTCTTACATTCCTTTATTTGAGTAACAGGAGCCTGCCTGGCAGGCCTGCTTGCCTCTGCCCTGCTGGACTCACTGCAACGCCACAGTTTCCACTCATTGTCAGTTATCTGAAGACCTCCTATTTGTAAAGAGAAGAAATTAACCCCACTGTCTACAGTATGTTATAAACAATACATCATTTTTCACTTGCTGCTTACTTCAGGAAGAAAAGTACCTGCTTTATTCTATCTCAGTGACCTGAGCATGGTGAAAAAAAGCGCGACATGTCACAAGCTAGAATCAGGATGTTTTCAACTAAGCTACATCATTGTGGAAAACACATTTTACCTGTCTCTTAAAACAAATGAACACTGAAACAAGTCCAGTATCACCAATGATGACCTTTTACTACTCTTTCACTATACAAATAGCACAAAGACCAAATTCACAGAACTGATTTTGCAGGAAACCATTACCCAGCATTACACCTTCAGACTAGAATGTGTATTATTCTAGATTTTTTTTTAAAAAAAGACAGTATGAAAGCACTTGGAGCTTAGAAAAACCCAACTAAAACAGATGAAAACCTTTGATCTGAATTATGTGTAAGTGAAGTTCAAGAGTTAACTGTTTCAAACAGTATCATGTAACAAAAAACATATTTAAAACACAGACAACATCATAATAAAGGAGTAAAAGACTTGCATATGCATCTAATACAACTAACAGGAGTTTTTAGGTACGTCAGAAGTTGATACGTGAAGACTTGATTTGTATCCAGGGGTTGTGTACACAAGCGGGAAGGTGATGGCACTCCCGCAGAAGCCGAAGACTGGGCTCCACTTTCCTCACCCAGCTCATCTTTCCCTTTTCTTGCCTTGCTTCCTTGCCCAAAGGCAAAGTCTCTATATTAATATATAACATATATATATATCTCCAGATACAAAACTGGAGTACTTGAAGTCAGACATTGTGCTTTGGAGTCTGAAATGAAGTTTAGATATTACTAAGATAGGCATGAAATTTTAAAGGGCTTTTGTACAACCAAGTTATATTGTTAAACAAGGAAGACTGTTGGCTTGGTTTAAGTAAATAAACATAAAAGAAGCAAATCTCTAAACCCCCCAGTCAGGCAAATCAGATTCCGGTCTAAGTTTTACCTAAAAATATGACATTGTTTCAGCACAACAGAAGTTATCTTGTTCATAGCAGTGATAACATTCTGCTTAAAAAGAATCACAGCAACTCACAATACAGGAAAATCAGTTTGAAATCACACATTTTAAACTCACATACATTCCAAGAGAATTTGTTGAAATTACAATACTTATTATAATTAGCATTTTCGAGGCAACCGATGCAATAAAGTACAAATCTTTCTCAGTAAGAATATGAACCACCTGACCATTCACTAACGCCCAGCCTCTTAATTTTCCTTGTACATAAATAAGGATGTTCCACAATTGCACAGAAGTGACTACTCGGTCCCTTGGGGACTGAGGAAGGATGTTCTTGCACAATTCTTTGACAGGAGGAAGCATTTCACAACTCCTCAATTTCCACTATTCCAAGCCCTGACTCCCATCTTCTTACACCATACAGTAGAAAACTGGTATCATCAAATCTCACTGAACTGCTGGGACCAGAAGAGCAGACTCAACTGGTATTCTTAAGATCTACTTTTGAAACTCTACTAGTATTAGGACTTGGAAAGATAATTCAAGTCGAGCCAAGCCATGGAATGACAAAGCCCCAAGCCAGAAGCCTGGCTTCCCATGGCAGAAGCAATTCTGCACACCCAGGAATAGGAAGCACTTCAGAAAACACCAGCTGGGCGAGGAAAGAACATGAAAGTTTGGGAGGTTAAGAAAAACTTGAAAAGAACTTTACTAGCAATTATTTTCTTCATATGTACACACACAGTTTGAAAAAAAAAAGAAATTCAGACTTCTCTTTAAGAATCCTTGGATTTAAATATATATATATTTATTAAAAAGAGACATTGATTCTATGGCCAAGACACCATGTGTCTCAGAACAGGTTTTTACAGCCATGTTATAAAAACCCCTTAGCAAAGAAGTTATGCACTAGACTTCAAACACATGTACTCCAAGAATGACACTGGTGTGGAGGATCTTGTTTTACATCCATTTATTTTTGTCCCTCAGCAATTATAGCATAGTTTCAATACATTTCTAAAGCTATAGAGAAATATCAGGGCAACTAGAGTACATACAAGCCAAAGTTAAAATGGTAGACAGCTGAATAAAAAAAAACAAAACAAACAAATAAAACCAAAAGAAAAAGGAGTATGCATTCAGCAGGAAATCTATACTTCATTCAGTTTAGGCTTTGTTCTTCAGGGAACAAGGTGCTAACGTGCCATTTTCTCATAAAATGAATCATAATTGCTTCCAAAGAGTTTCTGCTGAAAATGTAGGTGGAAGCAAATAAGTGTAACACTAAACTTTCTCCTATAAACTTAGAAGCAACACTTTCTTGAATCAATTTCCACCCTCCAAACACCACTGCTGCTTTTCTTAGATGAACTCACTGTTTTATTAAGGCATAATATGCCCTGAGCAATATGCTGGAAATTAGCCAAAAAGCCTAACAATTAAAAGGCAAGCACCAAGTGATTTTTTTATACACAAATTTGGAAAACTGTTTTGAAACTCACCTGTACTTGGGAGTAGCACTTGAGGAAAAAAAGAAAATATTGCTTTCAATTACTTTGAACAGAATGGCAGTGTTAATTTCCCTTTTCTCCTTCCAGGCTAGTTTTCAAGCTAATAGTCTAGGTACCAAAGTAGGACCAGCATACAAAGATGTAAGTGGGACATCTGTTCTAGAGCTTAATTTTTAAGCAACTCAACATAAAAATCTCATTGCCCCACCCTAAGCAATCCAAATTTAATCTTATTTTCCTCAAGAGGCAAGACTCTCATACACTGGATGCCTCTGGTCTTAAAAGCAAGATGGAGCCTGGACAGGAGAATCATACACTGTACATGCTCAGACTACCTTCCAGTCTCCCTTTTAAAGCCAGAAAAGCCTATAAACTACCTGGTGCACTGCACAGTCTCTCTCTAAGATGCACAGCATTAGAGTCCAGGATGCAGGAAGGTAGTTTTCAAAGCTAGTGCTAGCAGCACACATGACTTTCTCTGTACAAATTTAGGCAATACTGGCTAGTCCCTTTAAGCTACCAGAGTATCCATAAAAGAAAGACAACCAAATTATACATTTTATTCACATTTATTTTTCGCTTTTAGTGTGCTCACAGAAAATTAGAACACCTTAAGCAGGAGTTTAATAGCAATTTTTGTAAGCAAAGTTACATTCCATCTCTAAGTCAAATTGGTCAAAGCTTCTCCAGTATTTACAAAAACATGATAGACAAGATGCTACACAAAAAAAAAAAAACATTGCATCTGAAGAGTTTTCCTTTATTTTCAAAGACAACTGGAAAAGAAAGCATTGTCTGCTGTAATTAAAAACATACCACAGTATAAACAGTAACCATTCCACTTATCACAGCTTGGTTGAGTTTAAAATTTGTGTTTAAAAGGTCCAAGATGACTGCAGTTTTACAAAAATGGGCAGGGTGGAAAGAGTTGCAAACTTCATGTGCTTCTGGATATCAAGATTTGTTTTTTTATACAATAGTCACAGTTAAAAACACCCTGCTGGTAATACATAATTACACTTTATTAAGGTCATAAACCAGCAATAAACAATAAAGCCTATACAACTTGTATTTCTACTTAATCACTGACTGATACAGCTAACATGAGATAAGTGAAAAGTTCCTATGGTTTAAATGAATTCCTAAGACTATGATCTCTTTATCTGGGTATTGATTTTTATTTTTTTTTCCTTTTTCCTTTCCTTCTTAATCAAGACTTGTAGTGTTGTAAACCTTATAGAACATCTGCCTCACAAAATACATCGTAATAACTTTCTTTTAAAAAAAAGACTAACCCCTTACATCATTTCTGGCGGGGCGCGCTCCCGGCAAGGGCTGCGCACCCCGGGTTCCCCACTGCGGCCCCTGTCACTTCATTTGATATCCCTTATTGACCCACCCATCTCCTTCATATATGGGCATGTCCATAGACCGATCGGCAAAAGTTTTATAATATGAAGAGAGCTGCAAAGTATGAAATTAAAAAAAATAAAAAAAAACAAACAAAAATTTTAAAAAACCAAACCCGAACCAACAAAACAAAAAGTTAATACTGATGAAAAAAAAAACCCAAAAAAACCAAAATATAGAGGGTGGGAGAGGAGGCAGGAGGGGGGCCCCCCTCCGCCCGTTGGAATGGCGGCAACACACAACGATTTGAGATGGGAGCTGCGGGGGGAGAGAAAAAAAAGAAACGAGACATCTTTTAAATCAATCCCTGGCTGTAGACAAGTTCTCCGAGACCAGTACCTGGCACCACTCCAACAAACAAACAGGGGGGAAGAAAAGTCCGTCGGCGAGGGGCGGCGGCGGCGCTGCCTACTCCGCCGGCTGGGCGGCGGGTCCCTCCGGACTGCTCTCGGCGGGGGGCTCCTGCCGCGCCGGCTCCTCCGCGGGGGCCGCCTCCTGATNCTCCGCCGCCGCGGGGGAGGCGTCGCCGTTCACCTTCAAGTGGCCATTCTCCTGCAAGACAGCGACCAGCGTTACCGGCGGTGCCCGGAGGGGGTGTGTGTGTGTTTCTGTGGAGTCGCACCC
>WBMV01009196.1:12257-227299 GCA_013396655.1 Campylorhamphus procurvoides
CGGGCGGCAGCTGCGGGGGCGGCGGGGGGTGGCTGCCCGCAACGCGAGGGCACGGCCAGCGCGGCTCACGCGTGGGGAGGGGGCAGTGGGTGACAGAAAGCCGTGCCCCGCGGCTGCCGGCCCCCCTCTCCCAACCCGGCCCGCGGTCCTGCCCGAGGGGGCTGCCCGCGGAGCCCCCAGCCCGGCGGCTCCGGCCCCCGCCACTACACACAGAGCCATCCCATCCCGCTCCGCCGCGACAAGCGCTCCGCGCGGGGCACCGAGCGTCCTCGGGAGCGGGGTAAGCGGGCAGAAAAGCCAAGCCGTGTAAGATCCTTCCGTTTACGAGCCATTGGGACACTCTCCACCATAATNCCCCCAAAAAACAAGAGGGAATTAAAAAAAAAAAAAGAGGGAAAAAAAAAAAGAATCGTGCCCCTTGCCCCCCGCCCCCCCGCAGGAAAGATAAAGGAACGAATCATCCAAAGCCAAGCCCTTTTAACCGAAATAAAGAAATTATTCCTTTGCTTCGAGTTGCAAAGATAAAAGGATCGACCGTATTCTCCATTGAATGTGCCACTGGGGCATCAAAGGAAGAAGAATTAAACAGGATGCGAAAGAGAGTCCGTCGAAGTTGGCTTAAAAAAAGGAGTAGATTTAATATTTTTTTTTTAATTTTTTTGTTTGGTTGGTTTTTACCTGTCCATTCGCCTTGGATGGAGATGCAGCCACAGCTTCCCCAGGTTTCTCGGCGGAGGCTTCGCCCTTTGCAGCGGTCTTGGAGAACTGGGCACCCATGCTGTCTTATTCAACAAAGAAACTCAACAGATCCAAAAGGAGGGGAAACAAAGAGCGTTGGGTTGGTATAAATACTGGGCGACCAGCAGCAGCAGCAACACACACACACACCAGAGGGGGAAAAAAAAGAGAAGAGAGAACAGAACCGATTATAATGCACTCCTTTTAAAAAATTTAAAGTTGAAGAGATCAAAAAGCAGCAGCACAGGAGGGAGGGGAAAAAAAGGGAGGAAAAAGTCGAGCAAAAAAAAAAAAAAGGAGCCCAAGTTTAGTAAAAAAGAAGTAATAAAAAATCCCAGATTTGTAGCCGTACTGTAGACAAGGAGAAAATGGAGAAATCTCCCTGGTTGCTAATAAGATGCGGAGTCCAACGCCCAAGTGCACAGATGAATGGGCTTCCCGAGCGGTGACGGCAGCGCTCCGCCCGCCGCCGGCCAATCGCCGCCGCGGCGCACAAAGCGGGGCGGGGCGCGCCCGCCCGGCGAACAATGGAGCCGCGATGGCCCCGGTTTGAAATCGGCCCCCGGCCCGTAATGGATGTGCCGCGCCGCGCCGCTCCGCTCCGCTCCGCTCGGGCGGGAGGGAGGGAGCGAGAGACAGAGGGAGGGAGGGAGCGCCGGGACCCGCGCCGCGCCGCCAACAAAACACCCCGATAGAGCAGAGCGGAGCGGAGCGGGGCGGGCGGGCAGGGACAATGGTTGTGAGGGGCGTGCGGGTGAGTGCGAGTGCGAGTGTGAGTGAGCGAGCGAGCGAGAGCGTCCCTGCCCCGCCGCACGCCCCCGCCTGCTGCCGCCGTGAGAGAGCAACAGATAGTGTGTGTGTGTGCGAGCCCCGGGCGGGGGAGAGCGGAGGAGGGGATTAGCTGCTTTCTCTCTTTTTCTGTTTCATTTTTTTTCACCCCCTTTGTTGTTTTTTTATTATTATTATTCTTTTCTTCCCTGGGTTTAATTGGTCGCGATTGTTAAATCGCCCCCAATTTGGAAGGTATTTGAACCACGTAGATCGGGTTTCGCCGAACGAGATCACGAGTCGAAATTAGTAGGTCTGTAGGCCAGATGTTGCAAACGCTAAAGCAGCGGCAGCAGGAGCCGCTGCCGGAGCAGAAACGGACCCCTCCCCCATAGCGATATTGGCTTGGAATAAAATATTTTGTGATTAGCCTACGGCTCTAATTAAATTCTGCTGTCTGATTATTCCTGATTTGTATTTTTAAAGTATTTTCTGAGGCGGTGACCCACTTCACGATTACATTTCCATGCACTCAAATAGTGGGCGAAGCGACTTTATCAGGGAAATATTCGCGCTTTCCCAAACCCCAGCCCCGAGCGTGTATTTACGTTGAATTTAAACCCTCGAATAATATGTAACCCGAAATTAATGCACGCGAATTAACGGTGGTCTGGAGCGCTTAGCAGCGTTGGGGTGGGTGAAATATTACGGACCCGATTGATTTCCTTTCTCGGGGGAGGGGGCGGCTCCCTCCCTCCTCGCTGTGATGCGGAGAAGGCTGGCCCAGAGCCCCCCCACCCCACACACTTCCTCGACACCCCCATCCCCTTTTAAGGAGCAGAAACGAGCGTCAGAACGATCGTTTCCCCAAGTCGGGTAATCTCCTGCGAACGCCTCTTGTTTATAAACAAGGATGTTAAAATGATTCCGATAATGAAGGGCTGCGGAGCGGGGAGGCTCGGCCCAGCCTCCCACCTCCCTCCCTCCCCGCGGATTACCGGGGCTGGCGGGACCGGTGGGCTTCGTGTGGGCGCCGGGAGCCGCCTCTCGGTCACGCCGGCGAGGGCAGCCGGCCGCCTTCAACCGCTCAAGAATGTATTTCGTTTCTTGGGGGCAAAAAGGGGCATATGGTTGGTGTTTTTTTTACGAGGTGCATATGCGANGGGATCCGTGGGCTGCCGCCCCCCCGGGCGGAGCGGCGTGTGCGGCAGCGGGCACCGCCGGCAGAAGGGATGGAGCGGGCTGCGCAGGGCTCACCTTGTGGCGTGACGGCAGCGCGACCGTGGGGCACGGACAGCCGGGCAGCTTCCTTCCTCGGGATCCTCCGCCGCTTCTCAAGGGGACTCCACGTGTAGTGTTTTCTCTCCTTCTTTCCTTTTGAGCTGGATATTAAGCAAATCGTGATTTTGTGGGTGGTAGTTTTGGATTTTCTTTTTTCTTTTTAGACTGGCTAACAGATCACCTAAGAAGACCTCCTGGAAGACCAAGACAGGATCTCGCAATCAGTATCAAAAGGCACCTGTGCATCTTGCATGGGTATATGAAATTTCATCGGCACGGGCATATGCATTTTTACTTTCCACCATAGCTACGTCTGAATTTCAAAGTAGTGTTACTTAAAAATTTTAACAGAGTGACTGTGGGAGTTTAGACGGCGTGTGCTTTGCATTATGCTTTTGATATGTTTTTCAACCATTTCAATGTCTTACAACCTGAGAAGAAAAAGAGAAAGAAAAAAAGAAAAAGCCTTGACTGATGTTACTGTAGGTGTTTAGTTCCACAATTTCTTCTGTAGAGTCTCTGGACCAGCAGGAAATCTGGAATATATGTACACTCCTGCTTCAGTCCCAGTGCAGTTAAAACCTGGACAGCTATCTATAACCCAAACCCTTGAACGAGAGGTGCAAATGTAGGATTTAATCCCTTGAATGACCTCTTGAGCCCATCAGCTCTGTGTCACACCACACCTTTATGCTCCAAGCAAGGAGATACGCTGGAGGGGAGATTCCTCATTCTTGAACTTCTACTTTACTCAAGTTCCTGATCTTTTCATCTCCTTCCAAGGGGAAGAGAGAGAGAGGAAATAAAGACAGGAGAAAAAACAAAACAAAACACTGGTGTTTTGCAGCAGGACCAATCAGTTATGAATATGAGAATACCAATTTTCTATCATGCTTTCCACATAAAAAGTTGTGACATTTATGTGTCAGGAACGAGGATGTACCAGTGTAAAGTTGCTTGTGCAACTCCACTCCAAGGGTGAAGATTTAGTGTCTGAAAAAAATGGTACCGTTGTCAAGTATATTTGTGTTAAGACTTTTACCACAATAGCTGTGTCAGCAGAAAATCGTATCCCCTCCCTGTGGCACGGGTGGTGATATTTCTAAGAACGTGACAGCCATGACTTAAGGGACAGCTCAAAAATTAAATCAGGGGAGACCAAAAATGAAGAAGAGACAGGGCTACGACCTGTTCTCAGGGGGCAGCAGAATTCATCTTCCCTTGCTACCCAAAGGTTAAGGGTCCTGTCACAACCAATTTCCTGATTTCTGATAGGGTGTTGGATGCCCCAGATGAAGTTGTCTTTTTGCAGTACTTCCAAAATGTGACTGCTCTCAGCACATCTTGCCTGAGGTGTTTTCATCTTCTACCTTCTGGGAAGGGGGAAGACTGAGGTGTGGACTGATGAAATGCTTTGTACAGTGCTGTCCAGCAAATCAGCATCGCAGCTGACTCAGTTACTGATGCTTGGCTGTGACTTCACGATCATTCATACCGAATCTGTGCCTTGCAGCTACAACTTTGATCAGGTGTAAACACAAACCTTCCAGTCAAGCTAGCCAGGTATAAGCATGGTATGTAGTGCTTATGTAAACTTTACACTTTCTGTAGGGAGTTTAGAAGAAATACTGATAGCTTTTGTCCCAAGAGCAGCTGAGGCAAAGTTGCCCCTGCAAAGTATTTGGGCACATCTAGAACAACAACTGAATGTGGTGCCACACTCCAGGTTATGGGGCTATGGAATTACTGACCTTACATCAGGTCCTCTGAAGCTGCAGTTTACCACCCTATGAAAGCATGGCTTATGACTCTTGCAACCACTGCCCAACTTCCCATCTCACTAATATCCAGCTTTTATTTTTTTGTTTGTTTTTTTTCTCAATACTGTCTAAAACATTAATTTCCATCCATTCCTGAAAGACAGGTAGATGAAATGGCACTTTCATTTGACACTTCAGGAAAAGAAGAAAGCTGCTCAGTAACAGCTCCCTGCCAGTATGGCAGCCACTCACTGGAGTCCCAGGAAAAAGCATCAGTGACACTCACACTCAGCTAAGGTAAAAGCACAATCATGAACACGTTTTAACTCCTGTTAAAATTTGAAACTTAAAAACATGTCCTAACTGGCCACACATAGTTGGGACATCAATGTATTTTAACATGTTTGCTGGCAAATGCATTAAAATGCAGCACACCCTGCCAACACTGAGAATTTGAAAACATGTTAATTAAAAGTTTTCACTGACACTTTTTTCTTTATTTTGCTGTTTTGTTTGGTTTGGTTTTGGTTTGGTTTTTTTAATATACCTTTATCCTCGTCCAGACAAGTCTTTAAAGAAAATGAATCTAAAAGTGGTTTGGGGAGTGGGAATCCAATATTTACAGAAATCCTGAAGCTGTGTATGCTTTTTAGCGTTCTCATTGTGACTCTCCCCTTGGTGATCTGATCTCTGAGAAGGTGCTGGGAAGTCTTGTATCCTGGGGTGCACAGAGACCTTTCCTCTGTGCAAAGAGGGTAGCAAGCAAAGTGAAAAATAATAAAGTTTACGCTGAGAGATGATGTTCCCTATGCGCTCATCTGCTTTCTTGGAAGTCCTTTCTTCTTTTGTCCTGGTCCTATGGAGAAACAGTGTAACATGCATAGGACAGAAAATATCTTGCTTTCCCAGGAACTGTCAAACTGGGACTGTGCTGTTAATGGGAGAACAGGATAATATAAGCTGAATAATGTTAAAAGTTTCAAGTTCTATGTGCAGATTTGCAGAATAGTTGCATCTTTTCCAGTTTCTGAAAAGTGAATATTTCATAATGTCTTAATCGGTGCTGAGATTTCTTACTGACATATCAACTCAGTTACTTCAAGCTTTACTCCAGTTTGGTGCAATGCTATCAAAAGCTTTTAACCTTTATGTCACTCACAACCATTACAAGCCCTTTACTAATATTTGCCAAGCTTTTATTAACTGAATACATTCAACAATGTTTGTTAAACAGGATCCAGGCTGTTTGAATGTCCACTGTGCTGGGAAACTAAAAACTTAACAGAGCTTATGTATTCTAAAAGTATCATATAGTTGTTCTCTCTCATAACTAATAAAAAAATATATGTCAACCAACTAGATAATTGCCTTCTAGTAATGAAGCTGGTTACTTTTTTAGGGAAAAAAGTAAGTAAAAAATCTACAAAATAAAATCAAGAATAAGAAAACCAACAATAAACCCAACCCAAACTGAATAAAGATTCCTTAGATGGTACAAAGGGAAAAACACTCCTGTAAAGCCCAAGCCCCTCCCTTAAGAGCAATCACAGCAAGAAACAATAACAGGGGAGGTGTGAGTATACCACTAAAAGGCTGGTGCTATATGCTGATTGTGCTTTCAAGAACACCATTTCAGGAGCAAAGAAAGGGCACTGGGTCTCCATTGCATTAAGTGGGGTGTGAACAAAAAAAATAGTAGTAGAGAGTTGTAAACACTTTGCATCCCTCCGTTCTAAGAATAAATACTGTTCCACTGCAGCGCCCCAACAGTTTTACCCGGACTAAATAAATGCAGCAGCAGCCCTTTGCTCCCTTCATTCCTGCGCTCTGGCCCTACAGCTCCACTCCCTCCATTGTGTGTGCCCTGGCTTTCCTCTGACCTTATGATAAGCCATTTGGAGAGTTATACCAGCAGAAAACTATTCTCTCTCTTTCCCAATATCCTCCTTCTCTGCTCTGCCCAGCCCACCCCCCACCCCTCACTTTTTGAGGGAGAAGGGTCGTTTCCTGCTAATTCAGCTTCTATAATTCTTGGCCAGACAAGCAGCAGTGATGACAAGCAGGTGATAACCTGATTCAGCCTCAAGTTAGGCTTCAGTTCCAATGACGTTTGACTCAACAAAATTCCCCTTCTCCGCAACTTGTGCTTGCTTCCATTTTCCCGACCCTACTTCAGTTCTGCTGGGAGGAGTGGTCCATGTTAAAAATGCCTCATGAGCAGATACTTTTCAGAATGGCACTGACAGGTCATGTCTCATCAAGTTTCTATGAAAGAGCACATGGACTTTAATGATGAGTACTTTGTGCCATATTGCTACAGAAAGCCCAGCTTTTCTGATTTTCAGATAGATTTGAAGGGGTCAGGACTTAAATAAAAGTGTAACCATGAACATTTATGCTGAAAAATGTCACAGGGTGTGAAATAAAACTGATGGACACAGCTAAACAGAAATCTGTTTAAAATAAAAAAGAGGAAGCCCTTGAGCTTGACTCAGAGATTTGGATTCCTGTCATTTAGTTGTGAATTGAAACTGATCTAGGGCTGCATCAAGCAGGGGCTCAAGGCTGTGTAATTAACAGCCAACATATCTAGTGCCTAGACTCTCCACAGGGCTCAGGCTGCAGGGAGAAAGCCAAGTTCCAAAGCCTGTAATTTGCACAGCTGGCAGGTAGAGACTGGTACCCTGAAGCTGCTTTTATGATTCTCACTGCCTGAAAAAATACACTACAGCCACAAGGTGCAAAAGGCTAAGCCCGTACAAGTTGTTGTTGTTATTGCTGTTGTTATACTCAGCTCAGAAAGGCTGTTTGTTTCAGGTAGCTGGAATAAACATTATATAGTGCATCCCAGTCAGCTTGGCAGAAATGTATATGACCTCTAATTTTTGGTGTCCTAGGAGGGCACAGATTTCATACCAGTGTTTGTATAATCCCCAGCTACACAGAAATAAATCACAAATAGGAAATACGAACATTTGTGCCTGTCTCAGAGACTTGTATTCCTTATATTTCGTTGTAGAGAAGTATATCCCTTTACTTGGAAGCCAGCACTCTGACCTCTTTCCTGTCGTGAGGTGCCTTAGCCCCTTTGAAAGCTTAAGAGGCGGTCCCCTTTCATCCAGCAGCTCAGTGGTGGAGATCAGGAAGCACGGTTTTAATTCCCACCTAAAAAAACTTGAATCCCTTCATTTACCTCCCTCTGCTTTTCCCATGAAGTTCTAGGATGAGGAAATGTGAGCACAAATGTTTCCATTTTCTCTTGCTGAAGCTGTTCAGCAAAGGAATTAGGAATTACTCTTTGACATGGAGAATTACGTAGTAATTGCTCCAAAAAAAGGGAGCATGATTCTGCAGCCTAATTGCTTAGCAGACCTGCCTGGGAGTGGGAGACAGCTTGCCTCTGGTTCTCACTCCACTGAAAATGCCACTGTTTTCTAGTTTCTAGGTCCTGTGGCAAGCAAGGGCTGACTCTCGTGGTCCAGTGTTAGCAGTGTGACCCAGTGACTTCAAGACACAGTCCTGATCCTGTTTTATCTCATTCTTCATCTTTCAAGTAATTTTTTTGCAAGGTGGACCACTAAGCAGAATACTGGTATGCTCCAGCACTGTCATGCTTCCAGCTAGACAGGTCAGCTGCACAGCTTAAATGGAGTAAGAGAGGACTACATGCCATGGCCCCTTCCCTCCCATGTGGCAGGGCTTCCTTTGCATGCAAAACATGTCAATGCCCAGGTAAAGCATCAATTGCACTGGACATCACACACATACACAGACCTCTGTGTTTCCTCGGGGGATGCCCTTGAGCAGCTTCTTCTGAAGCAGTTTGGAGACAGAATGACTGAGGTGGGACACAGTCCATTGGTTGGGTACCTCTGGTGACACCTCTATTGTCTTGTTTGTCCTGGCATTTTGAAAAGCAGTGACAGATCATACCTTCAGTCTAGAGTTGCTGGGTCCAGTCTGTTGAATTCAGCAACTTACTGATGACTTTGAATTCTCTGTGTTTGGATGACCAACATGCATTTATATGCTTTTGTAGATTTAGCTGCAGTTTTTAACCCTTTGACAGAGAGATGCATTCACTGGTGCTTCATGTTAAATACATCAGACTTTCAGATTTTTAATATTTTCTTTTTTTCATCTTCCTTTGGCACAGTGAATGATTGAGACCGTTATGATATCATTCCAGTATTACATACCCACAACCATTTTATTTTTGTTTATATTATGACTAAACATTTTCTATATTAGAAAGTGTTCACTCCACGTGCATTTTGTATTTTAGCATCTTGCTTTTCATTGCAGTTGTGTGCAGTTTTGTGCACCACACTGTGTGCACCACACTGTAAAAATGGTATAAGACTCTTAGAGAGCATCCAAAGGAGAGCCATGAAGGTGGTGAAGGTGGCCTAGAGAGGAAGCAATACAAGAAATAGATGAGGTTATGTGGCTTGGTCAGCTTGGAGAAGAGCAGTTGCTGGGGAGACTTCATTGTGGTCTACAACTTCCTCACAAGGGAAAGCAGAGGGGCAGGCATTGTTCTCTTCTCTCCAGTGACCAGTGATAGGACCCGAAAGAATGGCATGAACTGTGTCAGGGGAGGTTTAGGTTGGATATTAAGAAAAGGTTCTTCACCCTTATGGGTGGCTGGGCACTGCAACAACGTGATTCTTGGGGTGGTCTTGTGCAGGGCCAGGAGTTGGACTCTATGATCCTTGTGAATCCCTTCCAGCTCAGAAAATTTTATGATTCTGTGTAACCTGATGCAAGAGGGTTAAGTTCATATCCAGTTCTATAAACCCTCAGAAGAGTTCACTGTACTCACGGTAGTGAGTGCACTTGTCACTAAGAGTATGGATATGTAGGATGAGGGCCACCTATTTAAGTCTAATAGGAACAAAAACTACTGTCTGCACGTCAGAGGGGTTGATCCAACTGCTTTGTGTAAGAAATGAGTAATGAATGTCTTTTCTTTTTGGCAGTGGCCTTAGAATTTTGCTGTATAATTGTTTCTGCAGCCATGTACTAGGTTTCAAAGATGTAGTGAGTGAGACAACTGAGAAGTAATTTCTGTAGCTAATATTGCAAGAAGTCATGTCTATGAGATTCTCAGGCTGCAGGCTTCCAGACAGTAAATTAAGAGTTGTTAAAACAAATGGGTTAATGATTACAAGTGCATGTGTTTGATTTAGAATTGCACATACACATGAGAGACAGGAAAGGTTATTGGTGAAATAAGTGGTTTGAGATAGGGGCATTTGTGTCTGTATTCCTGCGTTGGATTATTGGTGAAATAACTAGTTTAAAATGGGGGCATTTTTATCCATATTTCTGCCCTGTGGTAGACTGTGATTAGGGTAAGTCTCTAGGTGTAACTGCTGTGGAGACCAGGGTTCTGCTTTGGGGCACTAGCTATAGTACATCTTGTTGTGGATATTGGAAGCAGACATGGAAATAAGCATAAATAAACTGGCTCCAAGTCTTGGTAAAGAAAATTTTTCTGCCTTGAAGTCTCTGCGTATTTGTTGCCAAACATATCTTGTACCCAAGCTTGTATAAAACCACTGTCAAGCAAAGGTAGCAGGAGGACTGCATGGATGAACAAAAAGCTTCTGACTAAATGCAAACTTAAAAAGGAAGAATGCAGAAGAAGCAGAAGCCGGTGACCCAGGAACATAGTGTGCAGCAATGGGGTTAGGAAAGCCAAAACCCACCTGGAGTTAAATCTAGTAAGGGATGAGAAGGGCTTCTACACATATACCAGCAACAAAAAGAAGATCATGGAAAATGTGGGCCTGCTTCTGAAAGGGGATGGGACCCTGGTGCCAACGGTTACAGAAGAGATCAGCTATGCCTATACTCACTTCAGTTCCAAGATGTTGTACTTCTGAGATCTTGTGCCTCAGTTTATGGAATATGAAAATTAATGTGCCCTCTTATGTGTCTTGGAAGAATAAATATACCAAAGATTGTGAGGTGCTTTCAGTGAGCAAGGCATACAAATGCCTTTGATCCACAATCATAGGAAAGAAAAACTTTACAATCCTTTTCACCCTGTACAATACAGATTGCATTAAAAAACAGTATCTGTAATAACGTTCCTGAAACTAGGTCCTGAGAAGCTGAGAAAATCATAGGTTTATTGTGAACCCCTGCCTTTATAGGTTCCCATGGCTTCTATGATACTATGTTGGAGTCTATACAGAGCAGATGAAGTAGTGTCATAGTAATTTTTGTTTATTCCATTTAAATTATACTTTCTCACACTTTAGTAAGGTCTCTCATTTCCCCCCATGCAGCTATAAAAGGCTGACTTCAGTCTGTTAAGGCTCAAGGCACGCAAGCAGTTTTTTATTGACAAAAGCAGATGGCGATTTCCCCTACAATCCATTTCCTTTTCCCTGGCTGGCATGTGAAACACAGAAAACATACTGGAGGACACACCACCAATGCCATGCCAGCCTCAGAGCGCTCCCCTCACAGGGGAGAGCCCAGGACCTGGCTGCCCATGAGGGATCTGAATTACTGGTAACTATTTCACATTTGGCTTAGAGCTCTTTTGACAATCTTCAGCTGTATCCTGTATTTCTTCCTTTTTAGCATGTAAATGTCCTTTTTATAGTACCTATTCTTACTGCATTTATAGTTCTCTTTTCTTAAAGCTTCTCATTCCCCCTTCCTCATTTTTATTTAAGTCAGTCCCTTTTCATTTCCTGGCCATGCAACGCTACGCAAAACATATACGTTCAAGGGGTGAACTCTTGTGTCTTCCTCAAATTATCTCGTGATGCTGGCCTCTATTATTCACTTTTTTATCTTCAAAGTGGCAATTAAGTCCTTTTTGCCTTACTGCCCTTCATGCTTACGAGAAACTCTGCAAAATATATTATTATATTCATTCATACGCTTCCTTAAAACCCTTCTTTGCTATTACACCTACCAGTGCAAAGAAATGCCTGGCTAATCCATTGATTTCTATTTTTTTCCCCATGGATTTATTGGTAGTTATTTTGAGTTTGAAATCTCTGTGGGATCAGGCCTGTCTTTGTGGCCTGACATTGCCTTATCAGTTAGCATAAGGACAGAAAAAGTGCAAATTTAAGCCTCTGAGGTGCTTTAATCTTGGCAGTCCCTAAGCAGAGTTCCCCTTTCTGCATCTTACTGAGATTTGCTAGGGAGGATGTGCAGCTCAGTCAGTGTGTGGGCATAAAGCCTGTAAAGAGCTTTGGAACAACAACTGGTTTGGCACAACACATGCAAGAAACAATTTATCTTTTTTCCTTAGACCCACATAGATCATGGACACTTTAATTTCTTTTTTCTTTACCTCTGTCAGGATTTTTAGATTGCTTTTCATATGGCTGTATTCAGCACTATTTCTTTCAGAATCAATTCCATTTAAATTTTTCATTCGTGTACAAAGAAAAATTTCTGCAATCAACTAATAAAGCATCTGACTCATTTAAATGCTTATGAGCCTAATATTGAATTCATATTACTAAAAAATACAGAAATGCTTTTCTGAATTTTCTGAAACATAATCACAGGAACTTTTTGCATTATGGAGGTTGTACATATGATAGCATTTGTGGTGCAATCGTGAGTGGTCTGGAAAACTGTGGTGTGAGGTTTTGGCACCACAGCACATGAGACAGAAGTGATTGTATTATCTACCTGTTTGTCATAAGAGATACACATTGCATCTAGCTGCCTGACCAACAAAAGGGTGGAAAGAGAAGGATGGCTGACCAGACCTTTCTCCAAGCTGTGGGTTTCTGTCGTCTTTTTCTGCCAAGACAAGGCAGGAAACAAAATTTATATTTGCTTGGGTTTTGATGCAGACTAGTGACATAAATTTGTGTTTTCCAGCAATTGTAGAATTGAAGAAGTGCTTGGGACAGGACATTCCTACTCACATTGTGAAGGGTTAGGTCCTTCCCGAGGTGTTTCTAGCAGTGCTGTTCTAAAACCCTGGCCAGAGGAACTCCAGCTCACTTCCAGGGAGTTCAGCCCTGTGCCCATAGGTAGGAGAGAAGAGTTGTCAAATAAATGATTAGCACAGCACAAGGTCCCTGAGCCTCAGAACAAAAAGTGGGCTTCTCACAGGCTGTGTCTTTGGATATATCATAGTGTAGTGAGTTGTTTCCCTTCTGATGCCTGAAGATGAGGTCTGGGGCAAATCATCCTGCTTCTTTCTTTTGCTCAAATCTTCATGAGAGGCTCCACAAAAATATCGTCATGTTTGATGAGGGAATGAAGAAAATGTGGTAGTTTTATTTTTATACCTGTATTTTTTTTTTTTTAGTTACTTGGAATCTCTTTATATAAAAATACTTGGAAAAGCAATTTTTTTTCTTGGGTGAAATTCATCTCCAGCTCTGCAGAAACACTGTACAAAAATGGTACTCTCACAGTTGCTCTTGAGCAGTTATCAGAGTCTTCAGAAAAGGTAACAAAATATAAATCAAGAGAAGCATTCAGACCAATACTTATAGTTTTATTTTTAGTAACTGATGATAGACTGTGTGTTCAATTAGATGTGGAGGAAGTCTTTCAAACACAATGTTTTTTCCCTTTAAATGTTATATTTCAAAACCCAAATCTGTGTACAGTGCAAGTACATCTACGCACACATATATCTGTTATGCATTGGCTCACTTATCAATTCATCATAAAAAAACCTTTACAAGTATCAGTACGCTGCAGTTAAACAAAGAAAAGGGTAACTCAAGTTCTGGATTTAATTCTGCTTTATTTAACATGTGTGTTTACATATGTCAGCTGTTGATGAGATTTCTGAAAGGCATCCTTGGGAAAATCAGTACACATTTTAAGTAACTCTTACATTTCATTAACAAAGTCATGGTTTGGTATTTACTACATCTTAACCACTGAAGCACCAGATGTATAGGATTAGGAGAAAATGTGAAAGGCAAAGTGTTGCAGTACTTAAATCACCTCTATATTTGGATATTTCTGAAACAGAAAATCCAATCAGCTCTGGTTTCCAACGAAGTTATTGAAAGCCTCCTTGATGACTGCACTTGCTGGTTACATTGAGCTTTTATTATCTCAATTATATTAGGTAGATACATATAGATACATAACTTTCCTAGTACCTGAAGCGGTTTGTTTTCTGACTAATTTTAGAGGTAATTGATAATAAAGACTACATGGAAATTGTATAGGTTTGTTTTTCTGAAAACTGTTTTGTAACCAGGTCCAACAGCCCTGTGAAAGATTTGCCATCACCTGTGCTGGTTGCCTTACCTTGCAGCAAATATTAAAAATTATAATAAACATTTTTATCAAAGTAGCAAGGCCAATGAAGTAAGGTTTGTCAGGGTGCTAGTCAAATGCTGAGCATTAGGTAACTTCCCTTGAGCCTAAGATTTACAGATAGAAAAGACAAACACAGGAATGAGGAAGAGAGTATAGCAGCAGAACCAGAAACAGCCACAAAACATTCCCCTTCACAGGGGGTGAGAAAAGGGCAGCTTGTCAGGGAGGACAACACCCCACGGGAATGGAAAAGCATTAGGAGGAAGGCTGGGAGGAGGCAAGGAGAGGATAAGGTGCTCTGTGAAGCTGGGGAGATCAGCCAGGAGCAGAGCTAGCCTCCAATTTGCACAGATTTAAAAATTACTTTAGAAAAACTTCCAAAGGTGCAAATGTCCAGGGCTTCCTGATTTGGCTCCTGTTATTTTGGTTATCTGTCAGCTGCCTTCCTCTTTCTTTGCAATCCTTCCCCAAAGCCATATGGAAGTAGGATTAAGGTGGGTGGAAAGCACTACCTTTCTCCTCATAACCTCAAAGCCAGGGGATCTCCTCAGAAGGTTTGTGGCCTGGCATTACTGCTGCCATCTGTTAACTACTCCTCTTTTGTATTATGGCCATGGTGGTGTTCAATGGCCTCAGACAAGATGCAGACAAGGTTCACCGTCTGCAAATGTACTCAGGAACAGCTGGGGAAATTTGTTGTATCCTACTGGCAGATGGGACAAAGAAAACATCCTTGCTCTCTTTTTGTGCATGGGAAACAAAGGGGTTAAATGATTTCCCTGAGGTCACACAAAATGTCAGCAGAAAGGGGAAAACAAAGCTTACTTTTCCTGAGCCCAGCACTACACTTCAAGTCTAAACCCCCTTCAGCTCTAGTAGAGACAAAAGGGAAGGTAAGGAAAGAGGAAAAAGGATTAGAGAGACAAAAGGGAAGGTAAGGAAAGAGGAAAAAGGATTAGAGAAGGCAGGACACCCTGGCTCACAACTGCTCATACACAGTGCCTTAATTTTACACCAGAGCACTGGAAATGGTGTGAAATTCAAATCTGAAATGAAAATATTGGCAGAAGTGTAGTCTGGGACTACACATTTTATGTTTCTGTTCTCTTTTTAGGGTCTGTACCACTTTATCTGAGTGACTTCTGATCATCAGTGGATTTTATTCTTACAAAATCATAGTGAGAGAGAAAAGTTTTATGCCCTTCTTGGGAAAGCAGAATTTAGCCAGACAACTGACAAAAATCTTGGGGTCCCCTGGGTTCAGCTGTAGAGTAAAGGATTTATAAGTTTCAATCTATATTCTTAAATCTCTTAAATCACATTTTCTAAGTTGTTTTTTTATTAATCTGAAGTCTACTGCACAGTCTGTGTTTATATTGCTCTCTGAGAGAGATATGTGGCTCCTGCACCCTTGCTGGGTTTTCCCTGGGGAGTTTGTTTGGGGCCTTTCTAATAGGATCATGAAGAAAGGCGTGGGTCTGCAAAAGAATTAGAGAGCCTGAGAACAGTGAAATTGAAGGAAAATTTCATTTTCTCCCTGACCTTAGGAGTATTTGCCATATGAGTAACCTTGGAAAGCTGTGAGAAGGTGAAGGAATGCACATTTGGTGCTGGAAGAATGCATATTGGGAAGGGAAGATGCAAGAAGCAGGTCTTTTCACTCTGGGCAATGGATGGCTGGTGGACATGATTGCTCCCAAAAACACTCCTTCCTCTGCTTTCTCCTGGATGTCATCTGGAAGTACTCTCTCTGTGGCTCTAGCAATTGTCCTTGGGAGCCCATGAATCAGGGGACTGATGTAAAGGTTGTGATCCTGTAATCTCTCCCACAGTCCTCTAATATCTCGTTTGGAAGAAATGTCAAGCCTCTCCCACAGATTTACCTTGCAATTTGTCCCAGGAAAGAATTTAGGATGCATTTTCTGTATTTGAATGTACTGATTGTTATATGCTCTTGAAATCATGTTTATTATTGCATTTTCCTCTCATACTGAGTCACAGAAGAGCTATTCAGTTTGCCCCCTATCTCCTCCTCCTTGACTCAAGAACAAAGCAAACCCCTGCATACGGTTCCTGCTGCTTATGAATGCAGTTTTCCCGAGGCCTCAGTCAGCAAGGCATTTCAAAGCTTAGATCTTCATCTCCCAAGTCAGGGCCCAGAACCCCAGATGGAGTCTAGGTCGTTACTAATGCATCCATTAACCTGAAAGAAATTCATGTGAATCCCTTCTATGTCTATTCTTATACCTAGTTTACATCTGATAGATCTGTAAGAGAGCCCGCAGCTGATACTCATTTGAGCGCTGCAGACTTAGATGTCAGCAAAAACCTGTGACAATCTGAAAAAAAGGATGAGGTATTATATGGACATTAAACAGGCCAGTTATGTGTATTTCCTTACTAATACTTTGAGCATTGTCTCCAGGTCTGAACTTCTATCGTCAGTTGCTCAATTCACATAGACAAGCACACATTGTGTTTATTGCCACATTAGAAAGAGTATCCTGTCATGCTAAACACTGCAAATTCTATCTGCCTTATCACTACAGGATCGTGTTGTGTCCTCTTAGCTGGTACCACAACAGTGGCTTTGTTTTTGTAATGCTAGACTTGAGTGTTCAACATAATGAATATTCTCCTACAGCTAGTTTATACAAATATCGCCATTTTTCACAGTAAGTTTTTTTAAACATGTGCCTGCACATAAATAGTCAACATAACCTAGAAGAACTTGAAACTCCCATCTGGATGTTGTAATTGGATCTTATATGCAAGATTTTTTTCTAAGATACTCTATCAATAAAACATTCTCTTGGGTTTTTTGAGAGGGTTTTTTGTCATTTTTGTTTTGTTTGTTCATTTTGGTTTTGGTTTAATAATTTCATTTTTTTCTTTTTAGCTCAAATCTTCTAGATGTTAAAACTCCTTAATTTTTATTGTCACCTAGTTTATTGGTCTTTCAAGAGCCTACCAAATTATCCATCACATTTCCCTGATTCTCTGATCCATAAAGCACAATCTGCCATGTTTAAATATTTTGATTTTTTTTTTCTCATGTCATTGATCTGATGATCTGGTGATCCCTGGCAAGAGAATAAACATGGTAGGCTCTCAGATATGTGCTTCCATCATAAGAGACGGGCTTTGGTATTAGTTTCTTTTCAGGGTCACAGAATCTTACACAGAAATGAGAGCAACTAATCATAACCTTCTTCTCAGAACAGTAGTTACCTTTAAATAACATCTATTCATAACATTTTCTTCCATTGTAACTGATATAGTACACTCCAGCATAATCAGTGTTGTTACCACAGAAAGGACTACATAATAATATATTTACGTCTACACTGAAGAATAAAAATGTATAGAGGGAAAGGCATAAAGAGGTCATGCCAATGCTTGAAAATACCAGCTGCAAAGCAAATGGCTGGGGAAGAGTCAGTGTCTACACTCAAAGTTTTGAGTCTCTAGTTGTGACAGCATCCACAGAAGCTGCTTTACAGATTAGGGAATTGTTTTCAATTAAGCCATTGTTTTCAGCACTGACTATCTCACCCTGCTAACCTTGGGGTTAGAAAACATAGTGGCAGAATGGTGAGCCTGTGTAAGTCTTGTCTGAACTTCTTTGTGCCCAGTGGAACTGCAGTACAGATATGAAGAGTGATGAGGAAGACAAGACTGATGTGTCCAAGACAAACACAAAATACGAATCACCAATTCTTATGGATATGTAATGTATAGTGTTGCAGCATAGTTGTCATTAACAGCTGTTACACTTGAATAGAGATGATTGCGGATTTTGGTAAGAATTATTTTTTCATTTGAAAATGAATTTTGAAACCAAAACTTTTTCCCATAACATACTGGTTTTGACTTCAAATGGAGAAACTTTCCAGTTCTGGATGAAATTTATCATCAGAATGAAAGTGAGAAAAAGAGGATGAGGATGGAAATTCATATTGTTTGGGATGACTCTGTGGTACCAACAAAGACAGATTTTTTTGTCAGAGGAGAACCTTATCCTCTGTTGCCTGCAGCATCATAACTTAGAGACTTCGCAATGAAAGATTAGACTTCTGTGTGCTAAGCAGGTCGGAAACCTTCTTTCTCTCAGTCTTTCCTTTTGTGAGTATCCCACTTTATAATTAATAAGTATTTATAGGTAGAAATAACAAGTATAAAAAAGAATAAGTATTTTTATGTAGGAAAAGAAAAATAGTTGAAATCTTTTATCAGTCTGAATAACAACAATCATTTAATGCTTAGTTTTTACTGAAAATGTGCACAAATTGCCTGCTAGTACTATGTGAATGGTCAGTATATGTGAAACTCAATCCAGTGTGCACCAATAAACTTCTAAAATCATCCTTTTCATTGTATAGGCTGTTCCTTAATATGTTGTTCTTCATCTGTTTTCAACATTTTCTCCTGTGAATATTGCTGTCCTGTCACTAGTTCATGTCTTTTGCTGGCACCCATTATAGAAAGCAGGTATTATCAAGCAACTCTGCTAAGAGAAGGTGAGGTAGCCAGAGGACTATAGTCTGGTAGAAAAAGAATTGAGGAAATTGATAAATAAGTTGCTACTTTTTCATGAGGTCTTCATTATTAGCCTAGGGATCAAGTGGGATTTTAATATCTGGTTGTACTGGCAGAAATGAAGCCATCACCACATGGCCTAGTCCATCATAATTATATTTTTAGAAGATGCATCCTAAAACATGGCAATCAGCTATGATGTGAGATTTCTTCTCCCTTTGCCTTCCCAAAGGGACAAGCATACCTTGGAGTGTGATAGACATGTCCAAGATCTAGTGAGTAAAATTAGTACTTTCAGGGTGGAGAATTCCTACCATGCTAGAAAACCAGTCACCTGGACCAAAAATGGTTTCACTAAAACTCCTAAGCATAAAATAGGAACTGCAGCATCACACAAATTTCCAGCAAAAATGCTGATAACAGACTGTAGTCTTCCCTTTTTTGTTCTCTTGCTAAAGCTGAACTAGTAGCCACGATGGAGTTATTTTCTTGTCAAAAAAGTCTGGCAAAGATAAAACTTAGGCACACTGAAGAGACTGGGAGGGGATTGTGATATGTGGCTATGGGTGGAGATACGTGAAGAAATGTGTTACTATGCAGGCAATCTTTATATATTAAAAAACCCCAATTGTAACCAAAGAGATAAATATTACCACTAATGTAAAAAAAAAAGAAAAAAACAAACACAAAAAAAGAAATACAATAATGCTCTTAAGGCCCTGGCAGCCAAAAAGATAGGAAATGTTTTTTTCATATGGGTTCTATGTATTTAAAAAAACATAAAATATTCCCCTCTGAGGGTGACAGCTTGGACATAAACTACAATAGGAGTTGTGATGTGATTAAATAAGAGTGCATACCTCTGAGGATAATAAAAGAACTGATTCCCTGAAACATTGTGCAAGGTTTAAAACCAGTGTCTGCTCTGGATAGCATCCTAAGAAGCTATCCAGCTACAGTAAATTAGGGAGAAGTGGCTCAAATGCCTGGGGACTTTTATTTCTAGTATAATTGTATTTGAAATACTTACCCTGAAAGGTTTTATACAGAAGATAGTGGCAGAAAAATGTTGTAGATTTTTATTTTTTTTTAACAGCAAGCATTTACATAAGTGAGAAAAAAATCACATTCATCCCTACTTGAAAAGATAAGATAGGGACCTGCAGGCAATGGTGTTGCTATTCAGGTGTTACTGTCCATAGTACTCTGATAAGACTTATTTGCAGTACCTGCTCCAGCGATTATACCTGGTGGGGTTATTTTACAGTCCCTCTAAGGGGTTAAAAAGAAATCTAAACGTCAGAAGAGGGAGCTCAGATGTAGTTGAAATGACAGTGGTGAAGATTAATAGCCAACCTCTGCCCCTGACAAGTCTCTAAGGCTTGGCAGTTTCTCACTAGAAGTCTATAAAATGCTTAGGCATGATTGCTACACTTTGGGAAGAGCCAAATTCCTGAATTGTCTGAAGGGAAGAAAACTAAAGAAATTATGTTCATTGTATGTACTTCACTCCCATGAGAAGATTACTGAGTTGTTTGTATATTTTATATCAATGCGTATCACTTCCTACAGTTGGCAAAACCCTCACCAAGACTTTGGCAAGGAAATAAGAAAATGTTCTGCCAGACACCATTAATACAGACCAATCTGGTTTTCCTTTGTGTGAACCAAAAGATTACTTTCCTGAGGCAAATCACAGATAGGTTTTTTTTTTCCCTCAAAGTCTTGCTTTTCAAATTCTACTGCGTGCCAACAAATCTAGGATAACTCATAGATGTATGAAAATTAAGGCCAGGAGGGACGGTTAGATCATCTACTCTGACCTCCTGTACATTTCAGAGCAGTAAATTTCACCCTTTTAGCCTCATACTGTGCTCATTAACTGGGGTTTGGTAAAAACACTTCCTTAAAAAGTTATTCAATCTTGATTTGGAGACATCAAATAAAGAAAATCCACTATTCCCTTGACAGTTTTCCTCCTCTCATTAATTAATTATTTTCACAGTGGTAAAGAAAAAACTAACGAAAAACCCCAAACCAACCAAACCAACAAATCTTTCCTTTCCAGGTTACACTTGTTTGGCTTTGAGCCACTGATTCTTGGTACACTTCTCTCCAGTAGATTAAACATCTTCTTAGTATTATCTCCTCATGAAGAAACTTATTCATTGTACCTCTTGATCTTTGATAAACTAAGTAGATTGGATTTCTGAAGTTTCTCACTACAAAACATAATATCCAGCCCTCAAAAAAAATCTTGTGCTTATTTTCAGTATCTTTTTCAATATTAACATTGTCTATGAACCTTGAATAATTTATGATTCTCATGAATACTGAGCACAGAAGAAAAAGTCATCTCCCTAGTCTTATTAACAGTGGGTTTTTTTTATAAAGGCAGGCAGGTTGGAGAGGGGAATCTGGGAATAGGACACAATTCTTCAGGTAGGGCCACTGACCACCAGAAAACATAGTCAAAGAGAAGATGGCTTTCTGCTTGATGATGTGTCATAGTCAAGCCTGGATGTCTCTCTGGTCTTTCTGGAACACTCACATTGGCTGGTGTCTCTCATGCGACTTTTCAATGAGGCATTTAGAACCCTAAATTTACAGAAAATGGTCTCTCTGTGGGAGACCAAACAGGTTCCTCTCTGCTTTAGTCCCTAAAGTGGGGACATACTGCAGGGTCAGGCATATGCCAGAACTAGTGCACGTGAAGGAGCAGGACTACATCCCCAGGCCAGGCAGCAGAGGACTGATATGTGTGTGACCACTGCTTAACCACAGCATTTCGACCAGCTCAACTAGGCTGTGAAAATGTAGTTTTGGTGACCGTGACCACTTATTTCAACTTGTTTATGGAATTTCAGTCCAAACTGTAGGTCAATTACAATCTGGTTTTGAAATTTCAACCTCCAGTGATCTAAATGGAACACATGCCAAGGGAATAACTTGAAACTACTAACAGACCAAGACTCCTAGCATTTGAAGTGCCACTCCAATTAAACTTGCTGGAAATACAGATTTCAGTCCAACTTTTCACAAAGTTTAGACATAT
Organism: Campylorhamphus procurvoides; assembly: GCA_013396655.1. Classification (NCBI taxonomy): domain Eukaryota; kingdom Metazoa; phylum Chordata; class Aves; order Passeriformes; family Dendrocolaptidae; genus Campylorhamphus; species Campylorhamphus procurvoides. The sequence goes on from WBMV01009196.1 coordinate 33,681, forward strand.
CCAGAGCCAAAGTTTACTTTCATGATCATCTCAGCCGCCAAGAATATAAAAAAAGCAAGGAAGTTGTTCCATGCACTGTTCTCTCAGGCAACAGAGTTAATCTAAGAAATTCCCAGTTATAAGAACTCCCCAGCCCTAACTGCTGATTCCTCTCCTCAGCCTGCACTTTTTTGCTGTTATGGTTCTCTTAATAGGTCTGGCCAATGAACCACATTAGTGAAATGATCCATTTATACAGAAACAAACAACTGTTTTGTTGAAGGATAGGAGAAAGTGGGAATCTCTTAATGAATCAATTTAATTAACAAAAGAACAGAACCACCATGGCAACATAACCTACCTCTGTGGAAGCTTAAAAAAAGTAATCTAATTCAGACTGTTTCATAGGACGTTCTGTCAGTGTAGCCCTGTAACATGCTACTACAGATGAAGGAACAGTAAAACATTGTATGGAGAGAGAAATTAATTTGAGAGGAAAATCAGAACTGTAGGAAAGCAGGACACACCTTTGCTACTTGAGAATCAATTATGTGTAGTAATACCTGAAGTAAAGGATTGGAAATAGGTTCAAAACTTAGCAATCAGTAAAGTTTCTAAAGTCTTTTTTTTTTTTCCCAAGGTAGATTTATTGTGCAAGAAAAAGTTATTTATATGCTAGAAAGTTAAACTTTCATTATACTAAAATTAAAGGCAGGTGGTAGAATCAGTTTTAGTAATACACTGCCACTTTCTTCTCAAAGTACTTTGCAAGTTTCCTTGGAGAAGGTTAGATTACACAGTAGCAAATGTTCTGACTGACAATTTCTTGATATGGTAAGTCGGGGTAGGAATATGCGAGTTCTCTAGAGAAGGGGGAATATCTAATCTTAGATTAGGTATTAAGAAGAAATTCTTTACTGTAAGAGTGGTGAGACACTGGAACAGGTTGCTCAGAGAAGTTGTGGTTGCCCCATCCCTGGCACTGTTCAAGGCCAGGTTGAATGGGCCTTTGAGCAATCTGGTCTAGTGGGAGGTGTCCCTGGGTCATGGTGAAGGAACTGGATGACCTTTAAGGTCCCCTCCAGCCCTAACCATTCTGTGACTCTATGTGTAAAGTGTATATACAGTCTCATTTACCTTACTTGCTCAAGGGCAAGTCCTTATCTTTCTTGTTATCTACTTGTTTGCTACATCTGATAAATTTCCTTACAACTTACACAAGAAATCATAAGTACCTGACATTACTTTGCTTGCTTTAATATACATATATATAAATACACAGAAGCATACTATGCACATATGCATATACTGTTTTTTGGGGGCTCACAAAGCCTGAAAGTAGAAACTTTAGCTATTTTCCTCCTTTGAACATGATCCTTGAAGAAACTCCTTGCTGCCTATTTTACTCCATAGTCCTTCTTTGCAGTGTGTTTCTGCTAGAGGGAATATGTCTGGTCTTTAGGTCACCAATTATAAGGCTCGACTTGGCCTCTGCGGATCACTTCTCTGTGGCAACCTTTATGCTTTATTCCTCCTTTTCTGGGGAACCTTCTAGATCCATGTCCGAGCTCCTGGAGTTCCCCAGTATGGAGGAGCACCCACTGTACTTGCCATGGTCACTCAGTGTTTCCTCCATGGTGGTGCATGCAGTCAGCACCTCCTTCATTTCAGACCTTCTCCTCAGGGAGACAAAAGGGATCGCTCAGGCACTGATGTTTCTAAATGGACCAAAGAGATCACTTAACCAAAGGGAGTGGACAAGAAGTAAGGTTAAAAGATTGCTTCAGAGACTTTGAAAATTTCATCTTAAATCCTTTCATTTCCCAGCTCCAAAAAGTTATTTAGAATGACATTTTGTGGCTGGGTTTAATGTAAATGATCCTTTTGTGGTATTACTTATCAGCTGAGAAAAATAGGCTGGTTTTGAGTACAACTTTTTCCATCTTGTGGTACATATTTAAGATAAATTACATGGATTACATCTCAGAAATAGCTAATTCATAGCTCTGAATCCCTCATGTACCTTCCCTATGCATCTAGCTTTACCTTTTTAAAAACTTAGGAAAATCTTTGTTCTGGTTTGTGCCATCTTCCACAAGCTGAGAGCTGTCAGGCTGCTGGGCACAGCAGCTGAATCCCCTGATCATTGTCAAACCACTCTGCTTAACCCTACTTCGTACATCATAGCACCAATAAAGAAGACAACACTTGTCTTGTATTTTCCACCCAGAAGTAGCCACAGAAACTGGGATCAGTGTATCTGTACCTAAATCACCCATCTACTCTGCTCTTCTCCACCTCTGAAGCAGCTGCCTTTCTGGTCTGAGTGACAGTGACAGGCTGAGCTACCCAGTCAGGGAGGCTGCTCTGCATAGGGCATACAGAGGATGAGGGCTGCCACCATCCTGGGCTGAAGCTTTAATAATTTTTTGAGCTGTGCAATCTCCTTTCCTCTTCATGATATCATGAACTGGGCACAGCTGGGAGAAAGAGCACAATTCAGTTCAATCCAGATACTGAAGGGAGAGGGGGACCCTGTAGTAGGGCCAGCAACTCTACAGGTGTGTGTTCCTCAGCTCTATCTGCCTGGTCTCTTCCCTGCCCTCGGTCACCAGGAGAACTTCTGGAGACATCTTTTCTGTCTCCAAGGGATAAGACAGTATGGTGGGTGTTCTAAAAAGCCCTTTCCCCCCCCCACCCCCCAAGGTAACACATTCACCTGAAAACTATTTCAATGAAGATTAATAAACCAGACTAAGAGGATTAAAAAAAAAATAAAATTAACTTTTTTTTTCCCCTCCACTCCACATCTCCTCTGTCTGCAGTACCTTGTTAAATTTAACAACAACTTAAAAATTCATATAAATGTGGAAAATATTTATATTTGTAGCAAGCATTTTTTACCCAGATTGTTGTAACTATCACTGCTATAAATCTGGGTAAAGTTTGTTGTCTCAACCAAATTGTACAAAGTTCAAGACTAATATTTTATTTTCTGCTACTCCAGAATCTTCTTCCTAACTCCCTGGGAACTTTATTGGAGTCTACCAAAGCAATGGAATAAACTTTTCCCCTGAGCACTTAAAGTCCACTTAAAAATGTCAGACTTTGTTTCCCACAATCACACAGGTATAGTTAGTTATTCCTGCTAAGATCTTGTGGGTAGAATATATAGCCTGGAATGCAGGTGCAAGTCTTGAAAACCACAACTTTACTTAACATCTCCACCCCTTCCCTTCCCCTCTCCTCTTCCTTTTGGGGCAGAATAGAGAAGAGGAAGAGATGTTGCTCTTTTCATCAGCTCTTTTTAATGCAGTGTGATTTAGTGCACGTAGAAGTCATTTATATAGTAAGAATGAGCCATTTTGCAGCACTAGAATAATTTCATTGTACTGTATTTCTGAATAGTAGCAAAGATCATGGCTATTACTGTTAAATAGATTTGAGCAGGAATCATAGACTACAAAAGCAGCTCAGTACATGATTCTAAATGAAAATAACATACTAATGTATGAGTGATTTACACCAACATCAGCTGTCTCTGCTAAAAGTTAGTGCTTGTTTCTCATGCTTTCATTTTCCTGGGTGGAAGATTAACTACACGTATTCTCTGATTTCTTTCTTGAAGTGGTTTCATATTAGCATAATATTTTTGTTCCCACAATTTCACTTTCACACAGATTAGTAAACTGGAATATACTGTTTTTAAATATACTTCTTATTCATCAAATGTGCTATTCAGACTTCTCATATTGACAACACACAAGTATAACTGTCTCAAGCACGTTCTCTTCTTTGCTGTAAACAATATTCATTTTTGTTTTCCTTTATTATGTAAGACTGTTGCAGCGACTATGTTTCAGTGCTTAAATACGAACACTGGTTTTATGGTCTGGTTGTGGTGTGTATAAACAGTATTAGTAAACCTAAATATGTGGATTATTGCTATGGCCAGGGACAGACTTTGGGCCTACATAAAGACTGATTTTTGTGTGTGCCATTAGAATACCTGTTTTTGAAACTGTGAACGCCTGAAGGCAAAGTTACTGTGGGGTAATGAGATACCAGTGGATCCAGGTGGCTATGCATCTTGCCTGTAGCAATGGAAAGCTAATTGCTCAACAGTGAAAAAGCGTGTTCAGAGTTTTGCTCACAGGTTTCTACACTGAAAAGGGTTTTAGACATACTGTAGGTTCAGTGATCTACTTATGCGTTTTATACACCCACTGTTTAATGCTTTTCAGAGTAGAAATTATCTAATGCCACATACCTCACGTAAGAGCCTTAGTCACTTGCACAGGTCTCGCACTTTCCCTGTCTTCTCTCTATGATGATTTCTTTCCTCCTCTCCTCTCCTCTCCTCTCCTCNTCTTTTTCTGTTTTTCTTTTTTTTCTCTACAGTGACTACAGTTTAAACAGGAGTTAGAAACATTCCCTCCTCTCCTCCGTGCAGTCTCATGTTTAGAGATTTACTCTAATAAAAATAGGCATAGGTTTCTTCTACACTCCTCTGTCCCCTGGGCTAAGATAGGCTATATGCCCCATTTTAATGTACATCATATTTAAAAAGGAGAAAGTGCAGGGTTGTTAATTCCAGTCTTCCATGGGCCTTGGATGATGGTCAAGGCAAAGGATCTATAAAACACTCAGAAGGGTAGGATTTGAGACAAATCCATCCCACATGTGAGTTCCTATTGACTAGATTTGGCAGTTTCTTGCTTTTCTAACTAGTGAACCTGAATCTTCTTATGTGGCCGTTGATTTTTTCTTAAACTAACTACTGGTACTGTATTCAGGGCCTAATTGTCCTAGGAACTGACAAGAAGGTATTGCTCTGGTGAGGGCAATGTATCTCACCCCTTGGGGGAACTAGTCCTCAGGACTGATGTGAAATGATCTCACTGAGAATACCTCCTGCTACACTTTGCTTGAGTGTAAACAGGCACTCAACCACGGATTGTGTGGCTTTACAAGAAAAATCCTATTGAAGGCTTAAAAATAATTTTCCTGCTAGCATCCTACTACTTAGGATCCTTTGCATCCTAAATGCAGAGAGAGGGTGCAAGGACTTTCCTATGACCTTATGTCCTACATCCTCCCAAAAGTTCTCATTGGCTGAAGCTTTCTGCAAAAGTAACTGCCACAGAAGAAGTTCTGTTATGACTAATGACTATTTTAGAGACGTTATTAACATCAGCATCATTTGATAGATAAGGATGTCAAGTTAAAGAGATGGAGTTATTAAATGTATGGAGGATGCAAGGTTTTGGCAAGTGAGGGCATGATAAAAACTATAATACAATTTGAGGTGGGTTTGTAGGATAAACGGGATTGGCAGAGGAGTTACTATTAGTCTGAAAAATTGAATTCAGTTCTAAGGTTTAGTTAAGGAGAATATTCCAGATGTTTAGTGTTAATAGAAATAATAGTGTGGGAAAATAGTAAAGACTTTAAACTGGAAATGTCAAAACCTTCAGTACACATTTCAGTGCTGGAACAGACATTAATAAATAACAGATTTGCTTTAGTTCTGTTTTCTGAGAGCACAACAACCTTTTGAATTCTTTCCCTTTAATGAGCACCCAGGTGTCCAAAATGTTACAGGAGTATGTTTTCATGGACATGCTTCTGAATATGAACCAGGAAGTTTCAGGATGTCAACAGCCCTGCTTTTCCTGTCACAAAAAAATTAAAAACCTGTTATCCCTTCCCCTTCATGCAAATTGCAAAAGAACGTTTCTGTCTGAGATCACACTGCTGTTTTCAAAAACATGTCCTGAAGTATCAGGAGGTTTAATTATTGCTTAAAGGATCTCCAAGAGTCAGTTAAGCTCATAATTTCTGTTCCAAATGAAGGGAAATGAAAAGCTGCTTAGGAGTTCATATGGCTGGGGGAGGCTCTGGGGAGTCTTTGCTGGGGTGTGTCTGTATGCATACCAGCTTGCATGGAGAAGCAAAAGGCAGCAAGGCATGAGAGACAGGTAAGGTGAGGGGGAGGGGGGCAAATATGAGCACTTAGGGTAGGGCTCTGGCTAAAAGCTTTGAGATACAGTACGGTCATGTTCTGGTCTGACAGATTGTCCATACTGAGGGAAATGAAGCATTGTGAATTACCTCTAAACAATGTTGCAGTAAAGGAAATCTCAGTTTACGAACAGTTTGTCTTTGCAGCTGGAAACACCTACAAATATCTAGAGCTTTGGATCAAAGGAGCAGTAGTAGCATCAAAGCCTTTGGAAATGGTTACCTGAATCTAGAGAGATCATTTATTTTACCGATCTGTTTTGGATCTAAGCTGCTAAAAGTGATTGGTCACTAAGTTTGTTATTATGGAGTGGCAAACACTTTTGAGACTTTCCTAAATTACAGTTATCTGAACAACAACAGTCACCAGGACCTTTAATATTCACTCATGAGCTAAGGTGCAGGTAGTCTTTTGAAGGCCATGGTTCTACCTTCAGCTGAGGTCTGTAGCATTTTGCTCACTTCTGCTGAAAAGTGAATCATGTTGGTAATTCTTCTTCCCATCCTCATCCTTTTTCTTTCTGTGTCTCTTATTCCCTGACATATCATACTATATATTTTTGATAGGTTAGCTTTTTCACACAGTTAGGTCAACTCACAGAACCAGTGGTCAGCAAAGCCAGGACAAGAAAAGGGACGGGAGTCTCCGTGTGGCTATAACATCGGGTCATTCCCTCCCTTTTTCGACTGTTGACACATGATGGTGTTTGCTCACCCTATATAATGTAACTGTATGTGAAAATACAAACACATGCCTCCTTCAAGTTAGGTTTAATGGGAGGAGTAATTCTTATCTAACACCTGCTCAGGTTGCACCCATGGTAGGGAGGAGCGTTTGCTTTGGATTTGTTGCTACATCTGTACTTGCACAAGTAAATATGAATGAGCTCAGAAGGAGCTCTCACAACTCACTTGTTGCAAGCTGGACAGCTGATTAACAGTGTTTTTGTACAATGGGAGTTGGCAGAGGTATACATAGTGCAGCATCAGGTCCTCTGGGAAGGTGCTGTGCTGCCAGTGTCTGTGTTCCAGAGAGGGCAGGACATTAGTTGCTTGAAGAATACATTTTTTTGACATTGAATTTTATTCACTAGGAGTTTGTCATCTAGATTCCTACTCTTTGAGCACAGACACTACCTGAGGAGACAGTTAGATCCTGTCTGCACTGTGTAAGCAACTAAATGTAGCATCCTTTTTTTTTTTTTTTTNGGTAGAATGTAGCTGCTTTGTGTTAACACACCAGCTAACCCCATCTTTCTGGAGGTAGTAAGACAGTAGTCTAAATGGTCTGCTAAAGCTTGCCATGCTTTAAGCTACTAAAACAAGTTATCCAAACTATATTGTAACAGGCAGGATTTGCAAAAAGAGCGATTGTTTATTTTACCAGTATATTTATTGTTAAAATACAGATGGAGACAATCCACAGAAATGGCTGAATTCTCAGTGGTCATCAAATGGCCCAGATTTAATGGAATTAAAAGAATTACCACTGATCATAGGTAAGGATCTGAATCATACTTCTTTTTTCAGTAGCTGAAATATATCATGGGTGAAATTCCACCAAAGGTCCATGTAGTGAGTTCTTCTTCTGCAGTTGCAAAATGTCACAAATAACACCATGTAATTCTTTCCAGAAAGTATTAAAATTCTATTTAAAAATTGTTAGGATTTTTTGATCTGATACCTTTTTTGTGGGACTATTTAGGAAGCTCAGATTGCTTGTGGTTGCAACCTAACATTCTGATCGATTTTATCAGACAAATTTGCTTATCCATTTGCTTTTGTGAGAACCCTGTTTTTAAATTGCATAATAATTTATCTTTTATTTTGGCAGTATTTATAGACATCAGCCATTATCATTCTCAGCCTTTCTTCACTGGACTAAGCTAGCCAAGCCTTTTGGTGTCTCTTGGCAGATTGGATTCCTAGTCTTCTGACTGTCCATGCAAGCAGTTCTCACCATCATGCCCTTCTCATGAACAAATCAACCCTGAGCTATGCAGAATGTGCCGGTGGACCATCTGTGTACTGACATGAGCATTTTTCTGACTGCAGGTATATGTAACAGGGTTCATAATTGTCTTGTTCACAGCTGGGCCAATAGCAGCTCTTGAGAAACCTTGTGTTCAGTGAGTATTCTCAAGTTTTCCCCTTCTTTTAATATTTTCAGGAGGCAACCTTTCAATTTACCATGACTTTCTGTTACTTGCTCTTAAAAAACCCGTGGCCTTGCATTTATTGCTGTTTATACATGCCCTGTTTTATTACTGTAGTTCTCAAAACTCTACAGTTATTTCTGCTTGATCTCTTCATCCTTTTCTGTTTTGCTCTTGTCCCTGACTATTTATTATTAGCTGATTTCATCATCATCATTCTACTTAGGATCTAGGACATATCAAGTCTGTCTGGATTCTTGTCTGCATTTTTATATACCAAAATGTGTTTCAAAATCTTGAAGAGGAGCATGTTTCCCTCAGATAAATGCTAGATGGGACAATTCCTGGAGCAGATACTGTAACTAAAAACTGGACAGCACAGTTAAATGAGAAAATGTATTTATTTAAATTTCTGTGAAAAAGTTTTGTAGAGAAGAAAAGAATTTTGCCCCAGCAAGGAGAGCTATTCCAAGAATACTAGAAAAATACAGTAGATACTCATTGCTAAAGAAATGTGATTCTTATTAGAAAGATGGTTTTGGTTTGAGTGTGGTGGGTAAAACATGTTTTACTGAACATTAACTGCACCAAGTAGGTGGAAGAAGTAAAAACTGTTTATAAACACAAAATGTTCTATAGTTAATTTTTTGAAGGAAGACATTTTCCCCAGAGTTGAAAAGCTGCTATTTTCTGCTTCATCTAATTCTTTGTAGTTAGTGTGCAGAACACATGGATGATATAACAGGCCACGGTTACTGGAGTCAGTTCTCTTACATACAAACATTATTGCAGATTAATTAATGGCTTAAAGGCTCTCTTTTCTAACAAAGGGCTTCTCCGTCACTCCTGGAGCAGGATGGGCAGTGCTCATGGCACAGGCAGGGAGCTTGTGGCTTGCTGTCTGCTGGCTGTTCTGTGTGTGGCTGCATGCCTTGTAACCCTCCTTTAAAGGCAGAAGTTCTTATTTCCATTTGGGCTTCCCTCACTGCTCTGTGACTGTTTTCTGAGCACAGGCTTGTGGATCTGGGTGGATTATTTTTGCTAAAGCACAGAAAAATTAAACTGAAAGTATGCACTGAATTTTTAGTGCACAAATGGATTACCCAAGAAACTGATTTTTCACAGTGTATTAAAAACTTTTTATGTTCAAATTGCAGCTCCCACTAACTTAAATCACAAGACATGGCATTTTTCTAAATCTGATCCCTGGTACTCGTTCTGGACAGGCTGGGACTGTCACTGGGCAAAACCCTTCCCTAAGAACAGCCCAGGGTGGTGGGAGGACCACAGGAAACTCCAGGTTGTTTTTTGCTGCCTTTCACCAAAGTACACATGCTTTCATTAGCACCAGCTTAATGCAAGAGTGGAGAGGAAATTTTCACTGCCTTTCTCTTCAGAGGTCTCTGTTTTGTCCTGCTGTGCACATAATAAAGTGTTTTGCAGATCTAAAAAAATGTTTTAGAGCAGTAAAATGCTCCCTGGCCAGGTCTACTCCTGATTTACACCTTCAGTACTAGCATCAAGGGGAGATGTATATGTTAAACTTTGTTTCTAACTGTGATGGGCTGCTTCATTTGAATTGTCCCCATTTTCCCTTCCTCCCTTTTCCCCTTCCTTCCTGTGAGAGCATGTTATTTGCTTAGGGATAGAAAAAAAAGTTTTCTTTTTCAAATACCCTTATGGAACTCTTTCAGGTTCTATATTTGAGGTGTGTCATATTTGGAAACTTCTCAGGGTGTTCCATACTTCTGCACAATGTATTTTTTTTTTTACTGTTAAGCCGTCCTATATGAGTTTAAATTCTTACATTTTGCAGTATTTTAAAGGAGATAATGTTGACATTAATCCAAAAACTATGCAGCAGGCTATTTTTCATACCACATCACAATTCTCCTCCTACTCATTCTTAAAGGAAATCAAGAATTCCAGATGTTTTCCCTGCAACATCTGGCTTCCTGGCACAGGCTTCTGAAATAGTGTTTGCAGCCCTAAAGTCATGTCTTGGTTTTGTCAAATAGTTTACTGATGGGTTGTTGAAGTCACTGGTGACACAAGGACTGGTTTGCTTTGATAACTTTTTCACTCTAAAAGGAGATAGCCTTGCAGGGCCATTGAGATTCTGCTCAGAATTTTTTGGTACTCAGGAATGTGACGAGCTCAGCCACCTTGGCTTCCTGTCTTGCAGAAATACGTGCAACAGTATTAATGCATGTGGACTCAGAAGTGTTCCCTGCTCAGCCTCAAAAATGAGGCTACTCATGTCTAAGTAATTAACTGTATTCCGGCAGAACATACTGTCAGGCGTTCAGAGTCACTGTGCCAGACTGTCCTGGGGGAAGGAGACAAAATATAATGGGATGGAGCTAGAAAGGGCCATTCTGCCATGCTTTTCATCTGTTTTATATGTCTCTTTTTGGGATCTTTATGCATAAAATCTTGCTTCTCTCACATCCTCCCCACTGTTCGTTGATCACCAAGTTATGTCTTTCACCATGTCTCTCAAGGGGTGTACACAACAGACCCCATAATATACCTACTTTCCTTATATTGATTGATAAGATGACTCTCACCTGAGATTTAGGTGCCATATGTAGTGGGAGCCTTGACAACTAAGGTAACATTCCAGGTGAGTGTCCTACCTGTTAACTTCTACCTGTTTCAGGAGAGAAGATATTTTTATTTCCTTTTCATACTTCCCACCACTTTAGAGATTTAGAAAAGTTCTGTGTTCATCTGAAAAGGGACAGAAACAAATATTGTCTTGATTTTCCTGTTTTGGAAAAAAACCCCTTTCTCCCTGCTTGAATGGTAAAGCTCTTGTTATCAAATGCACACGCTACTGCCAGAAATATGTCTCAGCCAGGGGCACAAGCTGCTCACTATTCATCAAAGAAGCAGAGGGAAATGGCTCCATGGAGCATGCTTTACAATTGCCTGCTAAAGCCTCTGAGACTGGCTCTGAATTTCCTGCTTTGAAACATTTTGCTGCCCCAGCAGAATAGTTCATGTAGCTGGCATAAGGCAACCACACCTCTCTTTTGGGCTTCAGCATGTTTTCCCATATGGGCAGGATGTGGCTCTCTACGTCCTGTCTCCTCCCAGTTGTTTGTTTGTGTAATTGAATCTTCCACACCAACACAGAGTTCTTGCATGCTTTTATGTAAAACATGATTTATGGTCTGGAAATACCATCCTCTCCTTCATTTTAAATGTGTACTACCTGTGCAATATCCTAATGCACACAGAGAGGTGTTATTCTGCTGCTTTTAACCTGCATGTGTGACTGATGCTGGGTTACATCTTTTCCACTGTACTTAACTGAGGATTGTAGCTTAAACACAGTGAGGGGTTATAAACGGGATGGGCAAAGCAGCAACCTCATCTGCCCAGCTTGCCAGTTGGAGGTTGTTCCCCATAGCAGAGTTGTCTGAAGTACTCTTGAAGCAGGTCTTGTAATTTGCTTTAATAAATTTGCTATAAACACTACAGCAGCTCCAGGTCTGCTCAGTTTTCCATCTACCCCTATGAGGGCAGCACCCCCCTCCTCTAGGAAAGGGTGAGACAAATGACTGCACATCATCCATTTTTCAACCATCTGACTTTAATACTCTACCACATGAGTGGAACCCTTAGATGTTTTACAGGGTCACCTAGGTTTATGGCAAAAAACACGAGATGATTGTTAACTGTACTAAATAAATTGTCACTAATAGGACTTCTGGTATCTTGAAATGGGAAAACGGTATAGTGAAATAGGAAAGGATCAGCATGAGAAAACTATACTGGAGACCAGTGTAAAGGAGCAGGAGATGAAAAAAAAGAAAAAGAAAAAAAGAAAAGAGAGAGAAAAATGAAGGCAGTAAATGTAAATAGAGGTGAGGCTGCATTCATGAGGTCTGCTGCACGTAGATGTGAACTTGCTCTGTGTTCCTCATCCTCTGACCAAGTGGGCCCTACTGAAAGTTACGACTTTTTAACCCAGCCAAAACCTCGATGTGTATCATTTGATGAAAAAGTGTATGTATTTTCCCAGCTCTGAACAAGGATAAGTCTTCCTCTGAGAACAGAAGTTAACTGCTTTGCCTTGAGGGGTAGTTTAATGTTGTACTCCTTATTTAGGGCAAGAAGTCTAGGGGTCAAATCTCCTCTGCCTTACTAATTTATTTTTTTTGGTGCTGGACACAATGGTGTGGGACAAAGACTGGGACCAAGGCTGGACTATTAAAGAAAGCACAGTAAAACATGCAAGATACAAGTAACTTTGCTAACAATGGTTTCTAACAGCTCTGCCAATGGATGTGTACAAAACAACGGGAAGTATAGCAAGACCAAGGAGACGAGGAGTCTTGGAAGTGAGGAAACACTGCAAATTACATCTGAGCAAAGCTTGTGAGTAATGTTTATGCTATTTTACAGAAGTTAGAGCTTTGGTAGACTGTAGAAGCATTTGTGCACTGTAGTATCTCTGTCATTGTGAGACGTGTGAAACAGACTGGTTGTTTTACTTGAGCACATAAATTCAATACTGAATACAGCTTTTTGTTTTGACCAGTACAGATAAGGAGCCTGCCACTGATATGTCCTGGGGATGAGTCAGGGTGGTGGTGTGACAGATTCTTTATCTACACTACATACACATAAAAATATCCACTTCTGAATTAGTTACCAATGCTGGGAGCCCTGCTCAATCTTTTAATATTGGTCTGTGTCAATTAGTAGAATCTCTGATTTGCAGCAGATTTAATTATTGTGTTGCTAAATATGATGCTATGGCAACTTGCCTACCCCAGGATTCCCTATGCTTCTAGGCCTGGTGCAGCTTAACTAATAGAAAAGGCTAATGGGAAAGTCTAATGACCATTTTTAAGGTTTAAATACCAGTCGTTTAATTTGACACTCCATGGGCTGCCAGTTGTTTCCTCGGTATGTTCATAGAGTAGCTAAAGGCAAAATAAAATTTGCAGTCAGTGGAGCTGGTTTATAAATGTTGTATAATGCTAGAAATCTTCAAAATTCCTTGAATACAATATTCAGCAAATGATATCTGACTGGTTCTTCCCCTCCCCCTCAAAAAATTTAATGTGCACACGCACTGCCACGATGCATAGGAAAAAATCCTATGGAGCAGTCCAGCATACACAATCTGTCAGACCAAGAAGAAATAAAGGTCTGTTGTTAATTCAGACAAATGGTCAGCAGCTGCAAAATAGTTTCCACAAGAAACAGAGCAAAACCCTTTCAGTTAAGGATAGAATTTTTTATGATTTTCTGTTCCTTTTCCAGGACCAAAATCTACTGCATGTATTCCTACATAACTTTTATTTGTATTCTCTGCTGTTTCAGTGCTGTAAACCATAGCAACAAAAATCCCCTTTAAAAGTGGGAAAAACACGGGGATTTTTGTACTGTTTTTAAATATTTTAAACAAATTAATTGCCTCACTCTCATCATTACAGAGAATAAAGCTGCTCCAGCAGCATGACTGAATGGTGGTTTTCTGCATTCTCCTTATAAGACTGCAGCCGTGGTGATGAGCGTGGGTGCACTTGCCAGCTGAGGGTGCTTCTCTGATCACAGTGGGTATATGGTCACCAAGTCAGGGCATCTCATCGTTACATTCCAGGATACCTGTCATTCTCATAACAGTGCTTTTCGTAGCTGAGTCATTTTTTGTGTGACTCATAAGGTTGTCCTACATCGCTAATATTTTGCTGCTTAGGAGAACAGGGAGAATTTTAACAGTTCCAATTCAAAATATGTAAGAAAAAACCCCTCAAAACATGCTGCTATTCAGACCTTTTGGTGCTGTTGTGGTGACCTCCCAGCTTCTGATGAAGGCTTTTATACTTAAGGGATAGTTGACAGGGACTGCAGACATATCACAACTTTAATCTCTTCTTGTGACTTTACAGGTACTGGCAGAAGTTATTGTCAGGAGGATGGGCACGGTCAGGTGCTCCTTTCCTAACATGTTAGGATCAGTGCTTGGGTCTATGTTACTCAACTCTGCATTCACAGGTGATGTGGCAGCAAAAGCCCCCCAAATACCACTTAACTCTTATGTCTTAATCACTGTTTCCAGGACCTTTGTCAGAACAGTATCAATGTTCCCCAGCACAAATCCCAGAGTGCAATCTGGGTCTATCTTGTTTAAATTACATACAGCAAACTGAGTTTTATACTGCAAGGTACACAACCAAATCTATTTTAAGTGTGCCTTGTCCTAAATCATGATTTAGCCAATAGGCCAGAATGAACTTGAAGGGCTATTGGAGACTTAAATATTCATATTGTCCTTAGTAGTCTTATAAAGTACACTGCAATATTTTTACTTGTTAAAAAAATAAAATCCAAGCAACAAGAAATTACTCCTTATTTGTCCACCTGACACTTGCTCAGTAGAGCTCAGATGTGAATTTGAATGTTGAATAGACATACATTTCATCCAAGTTTAGAAAGTGTGGGATCTTTCCCTTGCCCACTGCTGACTACAGTGCCTGCCAAATTTTAGAGTATCTACATAAACTACTGGATGCAATTGCTTCCCTCTCACCTGTGTCAGAATTTTACAGGAAAGTTCTCTGAGCTGAATGTATTGATTCAGCCCCAGAGACACGCAGACTGTGAGAACTGCATGGAGAGACAAAGTCAAAAGGATTTAAAAAGAGCTTAGCATTTAATAGAAACTGAAGCAAGTAAGCTGCAAACACAAAACTTTTCCAGAACTGCATCTCCAGCATCCTAAAACTGTTTTTATGAGTTATTATCGGCTATTTTAAAGATCATTTCTTTACAAATGAAATGACATCATATAGGCTACAAAGGTACCACAGACCTAATAGCACATTCACGTAGATAGGGTTTATTGCTGTATTTTCATGGACATCTGATTTATATATGTGAGACTAGTCCCCCTTGAGCTATGGGTGGGAGGTCCTATCAACTCAGTGTGATTTATGTTGATGTAAGTTCAACCTTGTGGTCTGGTACCACTGAATGGATGGGCACTGTGCTTTGGAAGCAGAGGTGATTATGTGCAAGCTCTCTGATAGGTGATCCCAAAAGAAGGGTAAACTCAAAAAATGCAATTCATGTTTAAGTGCCTAAAAGGTCTCAAGGTGTGAACTGTTTCCATGTCATTCTCAGTAAAGGATCAGACTCCTTCTCTGAAAGGTTTGAATTACAGTGTGGTGTTTGGTTTTCATGTCAAGAAATCCTTAAGCTCCCCTGGACCTCTCCATGCATTTTAGTCTTGTTTGCTATAATGCTTCTATAGGTCTTTGATTCTTCACTGCTTCCACCCTATGTAGTCACTCATATTTTGGCAAATAGATCAAAAAGAAGTACAGAAGTGAATGCTGATGAAACAACACATATTCAAGTGCAAATAAACTTCTGTGTAAAGCACTCATCCTGACTCCAAATCAGACATAGTGAGTGTCTTAGGTGGCTCAAAGGGTTATGTCAAGAACATGATGCAATTTCTTTCCACAGTTATGTGTATTGTACTCATTCTTGAAATATTAAAATGTTCTGTTGCCTACATCTTAAAGGGAAAGATTATGTTATCATTCTGATGGAAAAAATTTATGAAATGTATTTGCATTTGAATGTAGTAGGCCAGATCCAGAATGAGACTTCAACAAAGTGGTGATGGTTTAGCTCAAAAATTGGATGTCTGGTTCCAAAGATGAGGGTTTTGTTGATGGGTTCCCTATGCTTTGAATTAGGGAGAGTCTGTGGTTTGTGAAGAGGATTTGCAAAAGCCAGAACACTGTATGGAGGAAATGTTGGAGACGGCTCTGCCTCTGAAGATCTGTCCCTGAGAATTTGAACTCAGTGTTAATACAGGTATCTGTGAAAAAATTTGCCTGCCTAAAACCACTTTTGGCACTTCAGTATCAAAGGCTACTGTCCAACTTTCAAGGTGGCAGTAGTAGAGTAAAGGTGTGCAAAAGTAACGAGCAACATTTTATCTTTCTGGGAGCTATGAAAAGCAATCACCTTACATGATAAATCATGTTTTCCTGTGAATTATTACTTGGAGACATGCAAATGCCACCTCCTGAAACTTGTGAGCAAATATTCTTTCCAGTTGTTGAAGGGGGCTGAGTTCACTCCAATTTCTTGTGAGACTTTCTTCCCTCCCTCTATAGGTGCTGCATTTTTAAGCCACAGAATTTCTCAGTAATTTCTCAGCTGAGCACAAAAGAAATGAGCTTTCTTATTTGACTATTAAAAACAAAAGGTGGAAGTGTTAATGTTATTTCTCTCCTGAGAAAATAGTAGCTTTTATTCTTCTTTACAGAAAAAAAATTAAAAATGAACCAACCTTGACTTGTTTGACGAAAAACTACAGCTTTCAGGCAATGTCATGGCATTGTTTGTTCCTTCTCTTTGATGTGGTGTGTGGTTGTAGAAGACAGAGGACAAGATTTTGTTCCCCCTCTCCCACAGTAATGTAAGAACATTTCCTTTTCTAAACTCTTGCTTTACTTAAATATTTCTTAATTCTGTAAAAATGGAGAGATATTTTTCTGAGGTAATGATTTTCTCCAGAAATGGCAGTGCATGGCATACGCTGCCATATGTCTGCTGTGCTGGGAACTTATGTTCAGCGTGCTGTGTTTTTAACTCCTGTCAAAGAAAGAAGGCATCTGTTTGAAACCTTGAGTCAGTGATCCTGCAGCAGGTCATGTTGTGACTTCTCTAAATCAGTCTAAAGCAATGGGACCTCACACAGTGGCTATGCATCCAGGACAGGATGTGAATAAGGCTGCCATGTGGAAGGGCTGAATTGGGATTTCCTACAGAAAAGCTAGAAATAAAATTGTGGAATTCAGAATGAAATTCTAAAAAGAAAGTAAAGTAGGAAGCTCAGGTGATGAACAATTGGTGCAATTATTTGGAGACAATTACATTAGACATCTTGCAGAATCCACCTACCAAAAAGGTTTCCAAGACTAGCATGAACTTAGTTATGCATAAACAATACTCTTAAATAAATATGTTGTGATTTTAAAATAGTTTTATAACATCTGCTGTAGTGTGGTTGGTGCCTTAGTACCGAATATGAGAACTTATTCTAGCTAGCAGCTAAAGAGGGATTACATCTGTAGTTAAATAAAACATGCTTAAAAGATGGGCAGGTTGGGAGCCACAGCAGCTCAAGGCCATCTCTAAGCAAATTGTAATTTGATAGAGGTTTTTGTGTATTCATATTCATCTTTGCTTTACAGAACTTGTCTGTTCTCCCCATGGCAGTTTTGGACATTTTTTGCCCCATGGTCATTGGTGGACCCCTGTGCTGGATCCTGTTTCCTCACCAGGGAGCCAGCAACTGGGAACCCCAGCCACACCACTCCCAATCTCATGGTCTAGATAAACCTGCCCTTGTGATCCATCAAATGTAGGCCAAACTTTCAACAAACTGACTGTGACACAGCCACATAGACAGTTTTTTTGTCAGGGAGAAGTGGCCTTGAACAGTGGAGCAAAGTCCTGGGCAGATGATAGCTGCTTGAAATCTATACGTCTTCCAGAGATGCCCCCTTAGTTACCTGAAGGTTCTTTATACTTTTAATCAATTTTTATTTCTGGTTAATTATGATTCCCTTATTTCCCAGCAGGCACATTAGACCTGAGCCTTCTCTTGCACATCACTGATGTGATTCTACTGAGTTCCTATTATTGTGGACTTCTCAAGGATAAAGTAAAAAGCCTGGAACATGTGTGGTTTCCACTTCTATTTTATCTTAATAGTTTTAATTGGAGGAGATTTTTAATAAGTAAGGCAAATTCTTATTATAACAACTAAAATAGCAGCATCCTACATCAATGGCCTTTTCTGTCTGAAATTATACTTTCCATTATGGTTTCAAAAACATTGCCATGTTAGTGTTTTCCTGTGACTGCATAAATAAGTTGAAAAGTCCTGTTTGTTTGTCCTTGCCAATTGGTGCTCTACATTGTTTCAAAGAAAAAAAAGAGACGTTAAATGCTAATGGACACTGAAGGAGAACATTTTTATTTGTGAGACTCCTTGGAATCTTAGAAGTCAGCTTTAGAAAGCAGACCTTTTGAAATTCCTTATAAAAAGGAAACAAGATTCCCTTTTAGTCTTCATGGATATCAAAGGAATTTTGTACGTGATTGAGAGCATCTGGCTCTAATTGTGTCAAATAGCCTTAAGCATCTGACTTTAACTATAGAAGCTGAGAGATTCCACTATGGGTACCACTTTTTCATATACCTTTCAGATGCAGAAGAAATCAGGATGCTGTTTGTGTTTCAACAATCAGCTTTATAAAGACTGAAATGTGACAGAAGCAGAACATTACAGTAAGTTTTGGTTTTGGAAAAACATTCTGTGTGGAACAACAGGAAATTGATACAGAAACTGGAGCCTCTTTTTAAAACAAATTGATTTGGCCTGATTGACATTTTCAGTCTCAGACTTGATGAATATAGAGTATTATTTATATATTCACACTTACTTATTAGAGATATGAGCAGCATATGCTATATTGTGCATGTTTTAGCTTTCAGTTCACACATATTACAATCCTACCAAGGTGTTTTAGACAATAGCATTTGTTTACAGCATACATGTGGGTATTCCTGAAATTATGTATGTTTAAGGAATTGTATTTTAGAGTTAGGATAGAGGACTAAGATAAGAAAAAAGAGCCTAAAGTAAAATTTAATTACAGGCTGCCCTTTAAGATGAAGGCTTTCCTTTCATTGCAGTGTTCATTCATTTCCATGGAGTGTGAGTAAACAGAAAGGAAATAGTTTTTGGCCTGATGAGCACTGGGAGGATGTTTCCGTACAAGAATACTTTGTATGCTGTACATCCAGACAGTTTTCATTGCACTGGCTGGAAGAGATTGCCAGGCATCAATGCTATTAGTGAAAAATGCTGAAGCTAGAGAAGATAAATCCTCACCTAAATGTTACAGCTCAAGCAGTTAAGAAGTCCAGTGAAACTGTGGTTTACTTTTAAAATAAGAAAGCTGTGAAAAATCAGTTTCTAAGGAGAAGCTGTCACTATATACAAATTACTTAAGCAGTCCAAAATTATACCTGGTGCAAATCATGGAGTGTAGTGGCTCTGATCCAGCAACAATATGATTGCATATCACTCATGCCCCATGCAATGACTTACAATCCTGATGGACACAGGGAAAGCTGAACAGCACCAGGGACTGTTTTACAGAGAGCTGCAAAGCACTGCTTCCTGGCCAGCTTCCTAGCCCACTGTTTAATCTGTCCTTGCCTTATGGTTTTAGAAAAAAAGTCTGTGTTTGTTTACACATAGACCAAGACACTCCAAGTAAGGCAAGACAGAATTAAATGACAAAATCAGAAGGCTGTCTGCACACTATATTGGTAAAGATCCCATTCACTGCAATAAGACATGACAGTCTTTTTTGCTGTTATTTAGTTTCATATGGACAATATTTTCTGTTTACAGTGATTCAGACAACTCTAGGCTGAGCTGTTTGTCCTTGTGGTATTTCAGATTTCACACCTCATGCTGTAAAACTTTCCAGGACCAGCTCTGTGCTTTGAAGTATACAGTGTATGGCAGTAAACATTAACGAGTCATAAATGTATTTCACCCCCAAAAATGTTTTACAGATCATACTTGCCTTAGTCTGTGGCAATACCATTCATTATTCTGCAATTTCAAGAATGTGTAGGATGGCAGATAGCTCAAAATCATGCTGTTTTGATGAAGCAATTGGACCTTATGGAAAACTTTTGTCTTAAAGTCTTAAAATAAAAAATAGATATTGAAAGAAATTATTGTGGCAGTGTGTTTTCTAGACCTCAGTGGTTTAAAAGTGGTTTTGCTGCTGTTTAGCCATGAATGAATTCCTATTCAAATTAAATTGTCATGACAGCAAACAAACTCTGAAGATTGTTGCAGTTAAAAGCATGATTTCTAGGAGCGAATATTTTAATGAAGATAACGCTCACCAGCTTATGTTGGCAAAGGGCTAGTTTAATGAAAGTAGTATGTAATTATTTGCCCTGGATGCCAGCTGTCAGCATATAAGATGCTATATATTGAGTTATAGTGAGCTGTAGATAATGTGCAGCATGTCTAATAGATATTTGCAGCTGTACAGCTGCATTTATGTGTCTGAACGAAGCTGTGTTTCTAAAGATTTTTTGAGTACAGGTCAAAATCACAGCCATACTGATTTCAGGATGTCTGTCTTGAGAGTCACTTGCACAAGGCTGGCTGATTCTCGTCATGGAGGTGACAGGTTTCAGTGCAGGCAAGGACTCTACACTGAGCTCAGAATTAAAGGTCATGACGGCACTGAAGTATTTTATTTCTTGCAGTTTTCTCATAGCCTGTAGCGGCAGTGACATCTTCTTCAACTCATTCCACCCATGCATTCCGATTCCTTCTGGTTTTCATGTCATTCTGCTTTTCCTCCTGAGCACCTGGGTAATGTTAAATACTCTGTTTCCTGTCTTAATTGGTGTGGCCTCCTCACACTTATTTAAGGTTTTTACTCATGTGATTAGAGTCTTTGCAGGCTGACTCTAGAGAGTTTTGTAGAATTTCTGGGAAATAGGTTTTCCCTCTGCATGGATCCACATACAGAACTATGTATAAGTGCAAAGTCCTAGTAGAAAGAAATTACTCAATCATGAAGATTGTGAGTAATACCAGAAAAGTGAAAAAATACACACACACACATATTTGTACAAGTACACATACTGAGGCTGGTATATGATAAAACAATCCTTCCAACAGACCAATACCTATCACAAGAGATATATTTTTAATTACGAGAAAAATATTCCAAAATTCTCTAATTGATGGATGGGAAGCTTCAAAAGAGTGCCGAACATAAGGGAACCTGACATTAAATGCTTGGTACACTGCCATGACATTTGTTGGATTTTATTTTTATGCTGAATTTAAACCATCAGTGCAGCTAAAATTGATTCTTAGAGGAATAATGTACAAAACTGGAAACATAAAATACAAAAGAATGTAACTCTTGTGAATGTGGTCAGATACCACATTTTATACTTCTGAAAATGATAAAAAAGGATTTATTTTGTTTTGCTTTGAAATTCCTCTATGTACAGAGTGGAATGTTCTTTAAGAATTTGTGGGTTACTTTAAAGAACAATCCTTGAGCTTTTCTTCATTTTAAATCTAGGCTTTTCAGTATATTAATTTTCTCTCTTTCATCTTTTCTCTTCATGGAAGGAGAAAATAAATACTACTGGTTGATGTGAACATTTATGTTAATCCTAAAGATGCTGACTTTCAACAGGTTTGATCTACCCAATTGGGCACTAGAGTATGCCATAAAGAACCCTTATGTTAGGAAAAGTCCTCACAAGGATGAACATTGGGCAAGTAAAATAGGAATTCTGCATAGATTGCCTGGAAATTTCCCTGGAAGGTAATCTAATCAAAAAGCCAAATATATCTACCATAGTCTGCCTAAGGTGTCTGATCAATCCAGTTCATAAAGTTCATTTAGAGGTCCTGGAATATGACACAGAGTGGGTGAGTGTAAAGGCTTTTTAACTAAACATGGAATGATAGGATCATAGAATCATAGAATGACTTGAGTTGGAAGGCACCTTGAAAGGTCATTTAGTCCAACTCCCTCTGCAATGAGCAGGTGATGAATTGTCATCAACATATCTCTTATGTCCTTGAGTGTGAAAGATGGAGTGAAAGCCCCTGCAGCTTTTAGAATTATAAAATACAAAGAGCAACTGTATTAGAAATCCATGAGTGAATCTGAGAGGAAGATTCTTCAGCCCAGCTTTATCTTGATGTTTTCTGGACCTTGCCTCACTTTCCCTTCCCAGAGTATTCAATACTTTGGCATTTCATGGTATAGTTGTAGTTTAAAGATATACTTTGATCAGTATAGGGAACAGTGTCTGAACTATACGGTGACTATTGATGATTTCCAATTGATTTGAAAAGAACACATGGTGAAGTATTCTTACAAAAGAGGTAAATAAACCATTGACTCTTGTTGTTCAGTTAAGCCCATCTGACCACTGATCCCTAGAAGCTAATCAGGGGTTAAGAATGTAGTATTACAAATTGAACAGGGTTATGAACACAGTATTCAAGCACTTTCTCTAGGGAAAGTGATTTAACATAAAGACTTAAAAGGAATGTTTCATGTTTGTGCCATATCTGCATTATGGAAAAATACGCCAAACCAAAACCAAAACCAAAACAGACTGTTCTTAGCAGGGACAGATCTAGTGAAATAAAAAACAACAGAAAAACCTTTATCAGTTACTATTTTTTAAGACTTCAGCTTGTTATGTCTGTTTTAAAATTTTTACACACATTAGGTAGAAAATTGGCTCATTTGTGTGAAAAGAAGTTAGGCTGTGAATCAGACAAGATGACCTAAGATTTTGAGCTTCGATAGACTCAGCAGGCCTAAGAGGACAATTAGGAGGCCATCTTTTCTTTGACATAATGTTGATGTTTAAATTAAAATTGTAGACCATGGTGGGAAGGTAGGTCAAATGTCTGTGTCTTCACTCCAGGATGCCCTCTGTCAACGCACTCTATGTTTTTCTTATGGGAACATGTTTCATGAAGAATCAATACACACCTATGTCCTGGTTTCCTTTTGAAGAAATAAATGGAAAGCAGAAATATTTGCACATCAGTTTAGCAACACTCAGGGAACTTCTGCTCAACTCTTCTTGAAAGAAGAGGTGGCCTCAGGGGGAAGAGTGCACGTCCCTTCCAACACTTGGTCTCCTCTCTGCAGTATCACTGCAGTGATCATGTGCTCACTCCTAGAAACTCAACAAAAGATGCAGTTTTCCTCCATGGGGAACAGTATTCTCAAGATATGACTGAATCCCCAAACAGTACATCTTTAATTTTTAGCCAAGCAAACCTTGGCTAAAATAGCTAACATGGATTATACCATCAATTAATTGGTCTTTAATTCATATTAGTGACTCAAATTCTGCTACATTCAGCTGTTCAATCTACTGCTCTGCATTATTGCAGCAGCACAAAGCAGCAAGTGAATATGTCCCAGCACTTTCCTTGTGAAATCATGGATTAGTTTAATAATTGCTCAGCCAGTTTGATTTTACGAGCCATCTCAGTGAGACAGGAGTAAGCTGGACAGGTTTGCAGTATGGCAACCCTAAGAAGATTGTTGCCTAAGGGAGCATCATGTGTCACAGAAGTCATGTGAAAACAAACTTTGAATGTTTTCTGAAGTTCGATTGCAATTTCAATAGTTTTTGCTGCAAAACTTGCAGGGTTAACATTTCTCCAGTTTTCTATAGCACTTACTTTCTCATTCCTTCTCACTGTTTTACCTCACAATTTAAGTCTATTAGTACCTTCTTCTGGGTTGTGAAAATTCTCTCTAGAATAAGCATCCCATGGAGCCAATTATTTGCATGATTTGAAATGAGGAATTTTTCATACGTAACCCTTTTTTCCCATCCTTTAACAGACCAGCTCCCACAAATATGTTTGGTGCTTAAAACTGCCTGTCAATGTTAAAAAAAAAGAAAAAGAAAAAAAAGTCTTGTTAACAAGAACTGCTGGAAAGACCCTTGTAATTTCTTAACATAAAAAGCTTTCAGGATGTTGAGGTTGTGTGCCATATGTACTTTGAGTTCTGGTAAAAGTTTCGTCTTATTCCTGAGTCAAGCATTTCCCAGGACTGGCTCTCACATAGCAGAATGGTTAGTACAATGCTATAAAAAGTGGCGGATGCAATAAAAATGACAATACGTAAAGGCAGCTTAGAGTAATATGGAACTAATTTATTGAACATAAATATAATTTTCCATACCATACATTCTATAATTCAGCAGCTCTAGAGAATGCATATGCAGAGGTAAAAATAAGAAGGTAGACACCTTACTGAAAACAGTGCAAATTTGTCTGTGGCTGCAGTGGAAAGGTGGTGAGGCCAAGGATTGTTTTTTAAAGACCATTAATAAACAGAAAAGCACATTCCAAAACGTGATGATTACAAGTACTTGGCATGCTGACTACATAATTTGCTGAGTGTGGAGTTTGGAATATACAAGTTGTGTTCACAGAATGGGAAGCTGCACTTTGGTCCAGATAAAATTGAAACATTTACAGGGAACAGATTTAAGATATGTTTTTGTCTTCTTCTGTTGCTTGTACTTGCTTCATATTGCTTGTACACTGATTTAATTTTATGACAGTTTATGAACATATGATAAGCTGGTCAGACCACTTTTGTTTTTATTAAGAATGTAAGCATATAGGATTTATATACAGTTATTTAAGTGAACCAGATTCTATAGTGCAGTCACTAAAACTGCTAAAAACCCCAGTGTATAAATTAAACTATAGGCTGCTGTTTGATCAATTGTCAGAATAGAGGGTAAGTTCCTCTGTTATTATTGGCAAAACATGAACTGCACAGTATAATCTCTCAAGGTAAAGTAAATACATTCTTTTGCAATTAGGCTTAAAACCAAATCCTAATTATAAAGGATTTGTTGTATTAATTTGCCATAGAATGGTAAATACAGCAGGAAGAATTTACACTTTGAAGAGAAATACCCAATGAAGCCTAAGGCATTTTACAGAGAAGTTTATGGACTGATAAAAAGCAGAACTTGCCAGTGCAAAAGATACATTTGCGCGTTAGCAGGTAATTCTCATTGAATCTTAAAGTTACTGGACAGGAAGTTTGAATATTAAATCTCCCTTGCACAAACTAATCTTCTGAGCTTTAAGAAATGCAAGATATGAAAAGGATGGGAGAGAGATGCAGACTGCATCTTAAGCAAATGGTGTGCAATGCTGGAACCTCCAGGGATAGTGCATGCATTTCTGGGAAATATTTACTTATAAGAATGAGGATCAGGTTTGACTTCAGTATAAGCTACAGGCTGTGAGCCATTAATCTCAAATTCCCTATTTGTTGTTTCACTTCAGGCACTTGAATTAGCCAGTTTTAGGCCAGCCCTACAAACGATATTCATTTTGTGCTTATCTTTGTTAAATTTATTAAAAATAAATGCACCTAGTTACCCAGCTGTCAAAAAGGGGATTTGCATGGATAAAACATAAGTTACGTTTATCCTGATATTTGGCTTCTCCTGTGAAATTGAGAATTAGTATAATGAGGGATAGAGGCTGTTCTTTTTAAGAGCCAAGCCAAATCAGGACAGTAGTTGGCTTCAGATCAGGTGATGATTTAGAAACAATCAAATAATGAAGGAGAAGGTCCTTACTGGGTGATGTTCCTGACACATTCAGGAGATTGTCTATATAGAGGGAGCCTGTATTTGGAAAGTTTTACTTCTGCCCTGAAAGGAGATTGGTGTTTAAGTGAAGGCTATCTCTCAACAAATAAGTGGAGAGAAATGACTACAGCATCTAGAAGAAATAGCCATGTGACTTTTGGGATAGTGCCGTCTTCCTTGATTATAGGGTTTCTTGAAGTCAGTTTGAATTCTGCAGGTTAGAACAGTATTCTGGGTGTGTTGTATTGCATCTAACTATTTTAAATATTCTTTCTATTGCCAGATATTTTAGGGCAGTAGCAAAATAAATACTGTGAAGACCTGTGACCACAGTCTCTTCAATAAAGTTTCATATGAAGAATTTCCTTTGTGCACAGTTTGGCTAAAGCAAAGCAGCATCTATAAAAAGTTGGGTTTTTTTTATGTTGACTGTGTAAGATTGCATGTAATGGAGTTACCTTCTCTGTCATAAAAGACCTGTTTCTCATATGGCTTGTGTGAAAGCCAAAAGCAGTTTCCCATTGTATCAAATACAGAACAAGCATAGTTCTGCTTAAATGGGATAAAATTTTGTTTTCTTTAAATGTCAATGTATTATTTAAGCCTCATTGCTTTGCGCTTTTTAAAATAATTGTTTTTCCTCTTTATTTTTCTTATATTTCCTTTATTTTAGGAGAAAACACCCTAACAGAAAAACCAAATGAAATGGAAATTATGATAAAGTGAGCATAACCTTTAAAATATTTAGCCAGTAAAATCCACACTGACATTAAATTGCTGAAAATAATATACAATTTAAGTTTCTTGGTTCCCATACAATGAATCACTTCAGTTAATTATAGGAATGTTAAAGCAGATAAATAACCTTGCTATGTGATGTTTTCCAGATCAGAAGTAATGCACATTTCCCTGTATCTATCTAAACCACACACGCCCACAGTGTATATTGTGTGTATAAAATGCATATGGAGTATATTGTGTACACACATATGTACAGAAATACAGTAAGTTAATCTTGTCAAGTAGAAGATGTAACAGCCATAGATGAACAAAGGGGCAATCTAGGTGACAGAGCAGAAGGCTAGGGGCAAGATAGCTATGGCATGTATACTTTATTCTAGGCAAGGCCTGAAACTCATGAAGTATTTTATTAAAACAAACCCCATACATTTGCTGCATTTTTGGGGGAAGATGTGTTTCAAGACACATGCATGGAGAGTGCAGAAACAGCAAACCCACATTTGTACAGAGCATTGAAGTGACTTTCAGACATGACTGAGAATCAGTTAACTGTCCAATAAAATGACAGTCTCATGAAAAGCATGAGTCTTGGAACAGACATTTCCAAGGCATATAAGGTGTGCTATAGGATTGTGCTGGCTGGTCAATCAGATTGGTGTGAAAGTGCCAGGAGTCAGACAGTTGCTGTGACAGTGGCTGTGTGAGCCAGCCAAACAGCATCTGGTTCTAGTTCTGTAACTTTTTGTGGGCTGGTGAAGAGTCTTACTCTATTACCCTAACAGTTGCTGCTGCTGCTTTCCTTTCAAAGCAGCCTCTACCTATCCTAACTTGATGCAACCAATGAAAATGGAATCTCCATCTTCTTGCTAATATTATGAGGTCTTTCAGTATTATCCAGCCTTTTCTTTATTATTTCAGGGAAGTAGTTAGTGAACTTTGTGTCTGCTTCAGGTTTTGGTGGCACTAATGTTGACCAAACACAACTGAAACTTGGAGACAAAGCTTCTCTCTTGTGAAATACTGAGTTTAAAAATTGTTCATATCAGACAGGAAAACAACTCTAGAGGCAATTCAGGCAGAATATCTGAAACACATGTTCAAGTCACGTTTCATCCCTCTTCCGTTAATCAAGTCCTATGGCCTTTCTGAGATTTTAGGGACAAACCGCTGCCTTCAGCTACCCATATTGCTATCAGACTTGAGGATGTCATCTCATTCTGTGGCTTGGTATTAACTCCCAGGGTGGCCAGTGTGAATGGAATTTGGTGGTTGTTTGTGGGCATATGTGGCTGCAAATAAGAGTGGCTGAGCAGCCAGCATATATTGTACTTACTGTTTCTGTGAGAAGGACAGAAAGCTGTCATGACTGGAAGCGAGATGGGCAGCAGCAATTGTCACCAGTTAAATCCAATATAGGCTGCAGGTCAGGGTTATCAGTCACATGAGCTGGGCAATGAGCCCTCTCCACACTTAATTATATATAATCAAAATGCCTTTTTTATTATCTAAATGTAAGTTTTTACAATTACCAGGTAACTGTAAGAAAATTCTTCTCCAGAGTAAGGAGTACCTATTAGGCTTTAGGAGATTTAAATGCAAGTCCCTTGTTTCACTCAGATGTGTTCCCAGGAAATGCTTTTGTTCTAGCAAAATGAACTGTTTCACTGAGAAATTTCTGACTAATAATCCATTCAATACAACTAAACTCCCGTATAATTTTGTAGTTTGTGTTCCTGAATCTGCAGTGCTTCAGAGGAGCTAGATTTACGTAGTATTTCTTTAATTTCTAGAAAAAAGCACAGTAATCCTGAATTATCATATACATGCAGCATTTTGATAATTATAAAGCTATGAGGCCAATTTCATAGCACTTAGCTTGAGCTATTGAGTCCTACAGCATCTTTACAATTTTGTTCCTCTTTTCCCTTCCTTTACTCACAAAAGCACACAAGTCCTGGATGAAAGAGGGCTGCTAAGCTGTCTAAGCACAGTAAATTCCTCATACATGAAGTGAGTGATGCAGACAGTTGTGTAAGGCTTTCAAGTGGTGACTTTCAGAGATCCTGATGGAGGCTACCCAACTGAGTTACCTGTCAGGTTAACAGTGCAGTGCAAAAGGCCTGCCTTTCATTTATAAAGCCAGTTATGCTGCAGGGATACACATTCTGCCTCTATTTTTCTTGCTGTCTTGTAGTCTATGGGAAGAGGTGTGAACAATTAGCTAATGAAGAGCACACTATGTCTAGACAGAGCTAACTGTTAGCAGATGAATCCTGTTTGTATTTGTCAGTGAGCTGAGTGACGTTAGACAGATAAATGTGGGTCAGAACCCACTAGACTTCAAGTTACTGTCCTTCTTGAGGTGTTTTTTCTTCTTCATTGTCAGAAGCACAGATCATGCCAAGTTCCAGCCTCATCATTTCTTCAGTGATGGAGAGGCATGATGGTAAGACCTGTGAACTGTTTACTGTCTGCACAATGTTTCCTCTTCTAGTCTTGTATTTTAGAAATGGAAATAATGGTATGTCTTGCTTTTCACACACTAGGAATTTAAAGAATCAAGGCTTAAATATTGTATTGTCAGCACTGTGAGAAATCAGAGCTAGACTTGAAGATAGGTGCTAGCTTGGGAGAGAGGAATCAACAGATCAGTTCCTGGCTTTGTCGCACATTTCCTGTTTGACCTGGGGCCAGTCATTTTGCTTCACTTCACTGTGCCTCTCTTTCTCATCTGTAAAGTGTGGATAAAGGTGCACTGTGCACGGAAAATTATATGAAAAGTATTGTGTTACTGTAATCAGGGAGAGACTTGCACATATTCCTATCAATAAACTTGCACATGGACTTTTGTAGTACATTTTCTTTTACATAATGATTTTGCGGAAAGTTTGCACAATCGGGAGCTAAAGCATAGGAGTAACACTTTGTCATTTCACATATCTTGTTGCAGACAAGGCTTGAGACCTAGATTGCTTTATGGTCCTGGAAGTCTAAAATATGATTTCAGCAAACTTTCAAGAAATCATATAACTGTAATGCTAAAGTAGTACCAACTAATGGAAGTCATTAGGACAACTATCATCTAGAAATAGAGTTTTAGGTATAAAGAAGAAATTTAAGGTTCTGTCTGGTTTAAAATTAAATAGGAATGTTTTAAAGGAGTTGACATTAGGAAACGTTTTGACTTTTCTTCCTAGCTATAAACAGATGTTTATTCATATTATGCCAGATTTACTAGCTAGGGCTGCTCTTCATCAGCAATGCATAAATCCCTCTGGACTGATTGGCCAGGAACAATAAATAAGCTGGCATAGAACAGGGAAGCTTGCTTACTGTCATTACAGTGATTTTATAGTCCTATTTCTGGAATATTTCTGTTGACTCTGGTGGTCACAACTCAGTTTTTAAGATCCATTCACAAGAAAAAATTCTGAGGGATCATACTTTGTATTGAGAGCTGGATGCAAACTGTACTGTCTGCAATATAAAGCAAAACTCTCAAAGCTAAAAAGAGACTGAACACACCCTGTCTCTTTTGTGGTCAATGTTTCCTTGAATGAATTATATGGAGGATACAAAAGAAGAAGGAAGTGTTATGACTTTGTTAATGTGACCCTGCATTTTCTGTGTAGATTATTGAATTGCTGTATATCCAGCCCTCCAGGATATATCCTTGCCTGAGAGTGATCTGAAAAATGATGCAACAAACCAGCACATCATCAATCCCTAAACGATTGATAATGACTGAAAATGATCACCTCTTTAAGGTTGATGTTGCTTATTTTACTGTCTGTTGTTTATAAGAAATGGTGGCATTGGTAGGTGTTGCAATGAAAACCAGACAACACACAGCCTTTTTGGACAGGCCTTGGAAATGGAATTGCAAAATCCCCTTTCTTCCTGGGATGATCTTTTCACCTAAGAGCTGGCATGTTTCCATTCATTACTGGCACTTGTACTGTGGTGATAAGAAGCATAGATATGAAGTCTACTGCTGGCTCTGAATAAAATCCAGTTTTAGGATGAAAAAATTAAGCTTGGACATTTACAGGTATACATCTACATTCTAACTCATCACTCTTTGGTTATTTTTATGGCTGTGAGAAGAAGAGAAGCCACTTTTTGGTCATGATCCATATGATTTATTTCACACATCTGAATTGGCATGAGACAAATACAAAACTAGAAATAATATGTTCTCTCCATTGACTGTGGAGGAAGCCAAAGAAGACTCACTTAGATGTTGATGGTAACACTGAAAACCGCCTCTACATCACATGAATGTGACTCACAATGTTTAAGTTCATCTGCAGTTTGGGAATCATAAGGATTTTTTTAAGATAATGAAGCTTTCAAATGTCTTCTACAAAGGTCACAATACCAATGGAATTCAAAGACTTATGTTTGAATAGTGGGACCTCTCTCCTTGCTGTGCAAGGTGAGGAATTCCACTCTACATGCTCATTCTCCCTGCGAGACTGTTAGAGGACCTGACACTGAAATCTCTCCTGTAGATCAGGCTGTTTGTTTGACAAATCTCTGCATTGAGTTAGGGGAACTGGGGTTTTTTTGAAGTTTGCCAATTTTGCACATTGCAAAAGGGTAGGAAGGGGTCAGCTACAGTTCAGTAGGAAATGAGTGTAATGCCACTGGATTCACTTTCGCAAGGATCACTTACAGACATTTAATCAGAATTAATTTCTCTTCAGTCCCATCAAGGCTGATAAACTTCATGAGAAGACTAAGCCATTTGCCTCTGCTATTAAAAGCTCAAGGTTTGAAGAGGAGTTAATGAAGGGAGCCCTCATTATTTGTATTTATACAGCATACACACTGAACTATTTTTAGCTTTCATGTTGTACTCCTAACACATTTGAAGTACAGAAGTGTAAACTGGGAATAATTTGTCTGTGAACTACATGCCTGTGGGGTGTAAGCTAAAATGCCTTCTTTGATCTAACAATGAAGTGAGTTTCTGTCATGGACCACACACTTGAAACAAGGCAAGTAGTGGAAAGATAGAGGGAGGGGTTAAAACATTAATGCTGAGGTCCACATAGAGTGTGTTTTTTCCTCCCTACTCAGACCTAAGTTTACAAGACAGCTGCTGGGGTATTTAGAATAGCTCTGTATTGCACTAGAGCACAGCAAGACTTTGAGCTAGGAACTAACGCACATTCGTGGAAAATAAGTTGTTCCTTATTGCTTTAGTGGTGTCTGTGTTTTGATAATTTTGTTGTCTTTCTTTAAGTGCTCAGAGGTGGGAGAAAAAAAATTAATTCATTAGTTAACCTCTTTAAGTGAGTTGCTTTCTATTTTTATAGTTGACACTGTAATGCATTTCCAGATTTTAGTCATTACGGGATGAGTTTTAATGCAGCTTCTTTGTGGTGCTTTTTCATTTGCTTATTTGTTTGGGATTTTTGTCTTTTGTTCAACCATATTTGTCACTGACAAAAGCGTAAATCTATGGTTATGCAGTGTGGGCATAATCTGTAAATATGTTTGCAGTAAGGTACACACAACCATATTCAACCCTGAGAATACTATCACTGATTTTGCTAAGGTTACATGAAGGCTGAGTTTGCCTCTGTGTGAAAGTCGGCTGATAGTTTTCATCATGAAGAGGAAGTTGAATAAATTTGTGTCACTTATTTGGGATATCCTGCCTTTCCCCTCTAGAAGAGTCAAAAGTATTGTCCTAACAGTGATTTCATCGTGTCGCTTCCCACTAGATGCAAGCACTATCTTGCCAACATGAAATATTGGGTGTTTCTTCATAATAAATGAAGCATAAATAAAACAGTGTTAGTATGCTAGAAGGCAAACAGAAAAGGATATTAAAAGTACTCTAACTGTGATCAGTGAAATTCTTAGCTGTCCCAAAATGACTTACACTTACTAGTCTGATTAATTTTTTACAGTAGTTATGCTCCTGAACCACTTAGTGTCTTTGGAAATGCAACCTACTCCCAAAAGCAAATACATGGAAATCAGAACTCTGCCCAGCTCACTGCAGTAAATTAAAATCAGATGTCTGAAGACAGACTCTAGCTGTCTGCCTTGCCTGTCTTCTGGATGATATTGGCCAGAAGTTAGGAATCTACTGTAAAGGAGTGTTTGAACTGCCACAGTGATTTGTGCAACACAATAAGATAAACTGAAATCAGAGCTAGTTTACCTTACATGACCATCTGAAAACAGAAGCTGAGTTGTAAGCAGCTTAGATGATGCTGTCCTGAGTCTAGCAATGTCCCCCGTGGGAGTGGGGTAGGCAGCTCAGGGAATGAACAGCTCAGCCATCCAACTTTAAAATGACACCACAAGTCTGTCAGAAGCTCTAGTCAAAAAAGAATAGCCTTAGTCATGCAAAAATTACCATTCCTAGGGGAAGTCAGCATTTTAGCAGAAGACTTGGTCCTGATCTCTTGCTCGTTTACCAACAATAGAATTTTGCCCAAATAAGGACACCATGGTTGCATCTAGGAAAAGTACATTAAAAAAAGGTGTCAGATAATTTTAGAAGAGCAGACGACTTCTTTTGTTGACAGATTTTGAACTTGAGTCTCATATAAAGCAACCTTCTAAGGTAAAGTAAAAACATGAACACAGACAGTACCAAATACTGACTTGTGATTGGTATTAGGAGGACATTAAAATTACCTCCAGCTCCTCAAACTAGTCCTTTCCCTGTACAAATGACCCTGAAAACCTCTGTATCCATATATTGAGTCTGTCCAGAATGGCAGAGCCATAGGAAAGACAAGACCGGCAGTATGTCCATTTTGAGAGCTGCCTTAAGGAGGCATAAAATTGTACCAAGTGCCATAGTTCTTGGAGCAGGAGCTTGTGTCCATGTGAACTGACACAAAATCTAGAGCTGACTGTGACATTGTGTGCCTAGGCAGAAATGTGTAGGGAGAGGTAATAGCCCATTCTTCCTACTCTGGTACTGACCCATGTCTTCTTCCAAGCAAAGGGAGCAAGCACAATGACTCCAGAGACAAGGATTCCACAAAGATAGAGAAAAAAAGGAAATCTCCAAAATTTATCTATTTCTCTCTGTTTCATTTGGGATGAGGAAAGGAGCAGTGGAAAGAAGGAGCAGAGGAAGGGAAGGGAAGGGAAGGAGAAAGGAGAAAGGAGAAAGGAAGGATTTTCCAGCCCTCAAAAGATTTTCATTAAACATGAGTAATGAGGAAAAACTTATCAAAGAGTGATGTGCTTTGGTAAACATATACCTTCAACCATTTGTTCTTTGGCTTTCAAGTACTATCCTTGAGAGAAAAGGTGAAGTAGAGGACTTTACGTTGTGGGTCTCAGAGACTGAAAACATCAGCACTCATAGGATTCTGGGGAACACCTTCTAAAAATATTTTTATTCATATTTCTGAAGACTTAAAAAACACCCTTAGTATGAGTTTTAAACTGTCAGTGGTCACTTTATCTTATTGCATTTTTCGAAACTGATTATTGGTAGAGAAAATGGAAACATTACAAGACTGAGTAGCGGCAAGCCAAGTCCAAATTATAGGCAGGGAAGATGTGGATCTATGAGGGAACTAAAATGCCCGGACTGTCTCTTTCTTCTCTCAGTAGTATAGCTCGATGTATAAGTGTGTTCTTGTACAGCAGGTCAGCGTGTGGCTCACCAGCCTCATCATACTCTCCAACTGCACAGTTGCTGCAGCTCCATACCAGTGTCAGGTCTTCACAGCCAGTGAGGACACAGTGAAAAGTAATTTGAGTACTTGTTTGTGGATTGTATTCACTCAAGCCCTGGGCTATTGCTGGTTTGGAGTCCACTAAAGGCAAGCACAAATGAGATGGCTTGTCCCTTCAGCTGAGACACATTGGCATATTTTTCTAGATATCTATTTGGACTTTTTTTCCTCAAATCATTTTTCTCCCTGCAAAAGTATGAAATTGCCAAAAAGTTGGCATGAGCAAAAGACATCGTTTTAATTTTCTCAGTTCGTGAAGACTTTTGAATAGAAGTCAATTAAAGGTAACAAGTTAGTTTAGCAAGTATTTGTTTTGATATTTTTGGAAATTATCAATTTTTGGCATGTTTTGACTTTTTGATTCCAATTTAGAGTTTATTTTTTCAAATCTTGCAAACTTTTTCAGGCAAAAAAATGTTTTATCAGCAAACTTAGCTAAGGCTGTTAGCTGTGTAAGAAGATGGAGTGTAAGAAGGTGGAAAATATTTTATTTTAAATAAATGTGTTGCATGAATAAGTGCAATAGGTGTACTATACCTCCCTCTGAGTGTTGAAGCTGATAAGTTGTCTGCATATGTAGCATGTTATTAGAACTTAATACTACTGAAGATTTGTTCTCTGGGCAAGATGTTGTATAAACTCCTACAAGCTATGTATAATCACCAAAAGGCACAAAAACTGGATCAGGGTTAAGGACACTGGAAGCTGAAAGCAAAGATAAAATACAGTTTCAGTGATAAAACTATTTTCAGTTTTAATGAAGTTCTGTAATGGTGATGGGAGATAGTAACTCTGTTCCTGTTGTTTTAGCTATATTGTATGGCAAAGTGACTTGAAACATCTTTATCCTTTGAGGTAACATTTGGTATTGCTTTTGACACTTTGCACAATATTCAGGCTAAACACCTAAAATAAGGGTCAGCAAAAAATCACAGATAAGTCAAAGGTCAAGAACACTTGTAGATATTTGTGCTCTACTTTGAGAGGCCATCAGATGAGAAAAAGTACTTTTTTGCTTTCTCAGTCAGTCTAGAGCCTAGAATCAGTCCGACCTCTAGAGTCAAGCTTAGAATTGACTTCTGAATCTGAAAGGCTCTGAAAGACTGAAATGAAACATGAGATTTAAAATCAAAAGGTGGACACATGATGCTTTTATTGCTCTTTGTTAACCTGATTTCTATGTAATTAAAGCTGCAGGTGTACTATGGTTATGCAGGTATTCTGCTGTGTGGTTCCATGTAAATAATATGTTTTCAGTGCTTGCTGGCAGATTGTTCATTATAAACTCATTTATTTGAGTTCCCCTGTGAAAACAGGAAAACAGAAGCCAAATTCTGGGATGGTTTTCCTTGTCTTGTGGGAAAACATGCACAGAGGGACAAAGGAGGTGTTTTTCTGGGGAGGGCATAATTCCACTGCTTTCCCTTCAATACGTGGGAGAATTCAAGATCTGCAGCTAAGCAATACTTGAGAACTATTAAAGGAGACATGGACATACACACCTTAAGTAATCTATTTCCTGAAACTCAAGAAAGTGGCTCTGTTAGAGCTATTCAGCTAGGTTTTTCCTGCACAATGAGTCTGCTCATTTATGTTACATAAATCCTGAATAATGGCAAAGTCAGTGGGTTTGAACTGAGATGGAAGCTAAGTCCTTCAGTTTTTTTCCTCTTGATCAAAGATACTTCAGTATGTCAGATGTAAGAGGTGGGGGGTGGGAGGGTGGGAAAGGAGAAAGTTTTAGAAGCACAGTGCCTGGTTAATCAGACTTATTTACATGTTCCTGCAAAGCTTCTACCTGGTGCTGTAGCAGTGACTCAATTTCAGCCTCTAAATGTACATGTGTTTGAAGGCTTCATCATGTGTTTTGTACCACAACATGCTCTTTTGTGTAAGACCCAACACATGTCAGTTAGTCTTTTGGATCTTCTGACCTTTAATAAGATAACCTGTAGCAGCTCATAATTTGAGTAATCTGGATTCAAACATTGAAGCCACGGCTTAAGATTTGAAGGCTCAATATACTGTATTTAACTTCAGCACAAGTATATTTTTGCCCTCTACATCTCTCCCTTCTCTCCCCACCCGAAAAAAGGCATATGTAATGTGATGCAGGAAACAACAGCACTTCTGTTATCTGGATTCAAATAATTTGACAGCTGATTCTGTTAGCCTACCTAGAAAGAGACCCTTTCAACGTAATTTTTAAAATCCAATTTTAAAGTAACCCACAATTCTGCTTCTGAGACACCACGAAGACATGACCCAATTAAAGAGCTGCATATCAAGACCATGAATGCAAACCATCTTTTCGAAGGCACTGATGAAATTATTTTTCCATTGTCATTAGTTACTTTCTTTCTGACAATCAGTTAATCATGAAAATAATCTTTTAAATGTACGTTAAACCATAGCTATGCCTAATCATCCCATTAAACAACATCGGGTCATTCTTTGCAAGGATAAACAGCTTAAAGAGCATTCTTCCTTTGATCATGTTATCTCCTGATGCTTTTGAAAGGAGGGCAAATGCATCCTCCAGATTTCATCAGTCCAAATCTTGTGAGCTTTTGCATTGTGCTTGCAGTTTCCTCAAGTGACTGGGGCATGCAGCTCTTCACCATCACAGACTGAAATGTGCATGTGAATTTTAATGTATGACAGCCTCTACTACTAGATGTCCAAATGCAGATCATTCCTCTGTACAGAGGGGATGTTGGAGCGTATGAGTGAGAAAGAGGTTCCATCATGGCAATAGGCATATAGTTAGATTACTAAGAATTATTTCATCCACTATTTAGAGCATAAATAAAACTGGCATTTCCCTCAGAAATGTGTTAGACTAAATCAAGTTAGACCTTCAATGCCTGAGCAGTTGGCCTGCCTTCTAGTTCACTAGCGTGATCTGCAGTGACCAACCTACTTCCTTCAAAGCAAGGGCCTTTAGTCCTTCTCAATCAGATCCTGCCGCACCTGCTTCTCTTTTTCTTGACTCTGAGGGGCCAACGTAACAAAAATGAGACACTCAAACCCCTTCATTTGGGCCAGTTGCCTAGTTGCTATCTAGTTGCCTGCTTAGGTATCGTAGTCTACAAATTAGGCTGGGGAAAAGGAGTGACTTACCCTCTTTTCTGTTATTCTGGGTTAGTGAGAGTTCAGGGAATGCTGTGTATTGTAAATTGAAGAGTTCATAGGATCATATCATAGAATCACAGGATGTCCTGGGTTAGAAAGGACTTTAAAAATCATCTAGTTCTAAGCCCCCTGCCATGGGCAGGGACACCTTTCACCAGACCAGGTTTCTCTGAGCTCCATCATCAGGTATTCTCCCTGAATCACTTTCTGCCTCAAGTTCTGAACTGGGAGAACACTCAGAAGAGTGCAGCTTTTTGTGAGATGATTATACGAAGCTGATGGGTTGGTTGTCTTTTGCATCAGAAGACAACCCTGACCTATGCTGTGAAGAGAAATGGACAATTTAGGTCTTCAACTGGCATAGAAACAGATGTGAAGGTAAACTCCACTGGCTACATCAGTGTGAGGAATGTAAGCATGCATTCTTTATTGATGAGGTACAGAAAAGTATGTGTGTCTGCTTTAAGGCTGTGAGGAAGAACAAAAAACAGAGCCAAGATGATGACAGGAGTTATTGCAGCTTTGATAGCCCCACTTGAGAGTGTGCACTGTAAATACAGGCACTTCCATACACCGATGTTGAAAGGTTACTCTTGGTGGCCAGTGTCAGAAAGCCTGTCTATGCTTCTGACATACATTTTTAGAAGAATAGTCCTTGCAGGGCACTGTGATACAGTCTGAGCATGCTATCAGAAACAAAGTTCCAGGTGACGGGCAAAGTTCAGTCTGCCACACAGGCAGCATATTGCTCAGTGATAGATGCTAGCAGCTTGGCAGATAGGTATGCCAGTGTGTCAAGGGAAGGTAATTACAGCATTTTAGACATTTCAAAACTGACAGTACAGCTGCCCATCTGCTTTGCTTTGTGGCTATTTTATTGATGTGTACACATGAGATCAAAGTTGCATCTTTTTACATTGTATTTATTATTTTATAGCCCTACTTGGCAGAATGTAAGAGTAGAGGGAAGTAAGGTAATTTCCCTCCTTGCTTCAGCAGGGGTTTTGAAATGAGAGAATTTTCTTCAAGTGTGGCATAATGAAAGCTGGAACTGGATCTTTAGGAATGCTTAATTAACACTGTGTGGGACAAAGTAGCCTTTTTCATTAGCTAACAGTTTTTCATTGCTGTTCATTTAAATTTTTTAAGCACTAGGTTCAAAGGTGCTTGGTTGAATAATTTGAGTAGTAAAATGTCAAGTGTATTGTCAGCTAAGGTCATTAGAAGAACCACGGGTTATGGCTAGCTGGGGCAATAAAGTCTAACCATATGAACCATACTTGTCTAAGTTCATCCGGCTGCGTTGTTTGGAGAACACATCTGACAATGTGTCTTATCTTGTAGCATTGTATTGTGCAGGAAGATGACACTCTGCCTTTCAAAAAGCAGCTGTTTCCCTCTTTATTCCTGCAGCAGGAAGCCTTGCCTTTATGGCTGCCCATTTAATGCTGTTGTATGATGGCATGGTTAGAAAGGTGCAGATTCCTTACTGCTTGGTATAGGAAAAAAATGACTTTGCATATATTTTCCTGTTTTCCTCTCAAAGCTTTTTCCTCTCAAAGCTTTTTCAATCACTACTAAGTGGAGGTTGCTGCTTAAATGATGGCCTTTTTTCTCCTTCTTTCAGATCTGGTTGTACATTTCTGTAAACAAAGTTTTAGCAATGCTAATGACAATGTGACTCAGTCATGATCTGGGTCAAGGAACTGACCCCAGCAAAAATTAATCTGTTTTAAAAAAAGGAAATATTTTTGAAGCTGCAGCCTCAGGAGCTCTGATTTGACACCTCTCACCTTATTGGATTCAGGAATGTGCAATTTCACAGTAAGGATGATTGCTTTTCCCCTTTCACTTCTGGGCATTTATTAAATTCCAGGTATGCAAAGTGATACTAGCAGTAGTTTAATTAAAAAATATGTTGGGAATGCCTCCAGCACAGGGGTGGACCCTCTTTATGTGAAATGAAATACCAGTGTCTGAGGAAGGAGGAAACTCCTTTCAGCAGTAGCGAATGAGAAGATGCAAAAGGTAGAATCACTGTCTACAGTACTGTATCAACTTAGGAAAAACAATATTAACATTATTACAGATCATGCTACAGTTCCATCTGGTTCCATACTCTCACAGCTCCCTTTAAGGCAATCTCCGATAAATAATTTAGCAATATAGAATTATATTTGTATTGTTTATTGCACACCATGATTCATGACATTCTCTGATCTTCCTCCAATCCATGTTTTGGGCCTCCTAAGTACTAAATAATATTTTATTTTCACATTAAATAAACTACTTTTCCATTAATTTGTTTAATAACATCCAATGCTTGTCTTAGACTGCTGACATCTGAACACACCATAGCAACATGTTCTATTAAGTAAACTTCTAGTATGTAAAAAATAAAGGGATTTTGCTTGTTCAAACTTGCTGCTCAACTTCCCTGTGTTTCTTCTGGTTCTTAATTTATGAAAAATTGTGAGCAATCATTTGAATTTATTTTCTCTAGACTAGTTGTATCTCTATGGACCTCTGACAGTTCTCCCCTCAGTCTTCTCTTTGCAAAGCTGAGGATTTTCAGCCTGTGTCATTTTTCTCAGACAGAAGCCACATGCCACTTCTGTATCTTGTTTTCACACTGACAGTTTTTGTACATGACCTAGATTGAACAGAGTCTGGTTGCCATTCCAATTTCTGCTCACCACCTAACTGATGGTGTGAAGAGCTCTCAGTGGGTCCTTTCAGATTTCATCCCCAAGGTGAGCGTGGACCTGGGTGCTGTGTCCAGGCCGTGTGATTTTGTCCCCTGCCAAGTCACTATGCATTTAGGAATGCTGAATTTCACTTGCTGTTTTGCTGCCTTGTCAAGCAGCAGTTCTGTGTCACAGCTGTGCAGTGGTGAGGTACAGTTACAAAAATGCACAGTTTTATTTTTAATACCATGGATAACATTATCATTAATGAGCTTGTACACATCTGTTTTCACCATTTCTATGTAGTTTATGAACTACAAAAACATATGTGAACGCAGTTTCCAATGCAGTCCCTGTGTGCAAACCCCATCCCTGGTAGACCCCATCTGCTATGAAACCCCTCACCATTTCCCATCCCTTCTTTCCCTTATCAGTGAATTATCTTTATCCTATGAAAACTATTTTTTTAAACCTGTGATGACTTGTGCAAAGTGCTGTATTCTAAGGGATGGCAGTCAATAAATTCAATGCACTGCGAAATATAAGGAATACCTGTACATTAAAGTTCTATATTGGCATCGAAATATATATATCAGAGCTATGCTTGATCCAATGCTTGTCTTAGACTGCTGACATCTGAACACACCATAGCAACATGTTCTATTAAGTAAACTTCTAGTATGTAAAAAATAAAGGGATTTTGCTTGTTCAAACTGTGATGAGGGAATCTGTTAAAGGGGATCCTTTAGGGAACCTTTAACAGAGTTGCCAGGCCCTGAGGGCACCCACAGGACTGGCTGTCCCTCCCCGGCCCCTGGGGCTCCCCCATTCCCCCATTCCATCCAGGCTCCTGGGCCCCATGTCAGCCCCTGGGACCCATCCAGCAATGCCCTCGCAGCCCTGCCTGGCCCTGCCATGGGCCCACCCACAGGGCTGTGTCCCAGCCTGGCCCAGCCTCAGCTGCTCTGTGTGTCCCCTGGGGAGGTGCCCTGTTGGCTGCTCTGCTCCTAGCTGGAGCAGTGGGACAGACCCTGGCAGCCAGACCCTGCCCCGGGGAGCCCCTGGCACTGCTCTGCACTGACAACAGCACTCGTAACTTCACAAATCTCTCCTGTATAACTTTCTCTTCCAAAGACTGAGTTGACTGCTCTACTGTATTATGTAATTATCTACAAATGCTATGCTTATTGTAAATGATCAATTTAGCTGGTATGAAAAACAGTCTCATTTATTTGATTTTTTTTTCTCTAAAGCCTCCCACAAAGTCTTGAAACAAAAATCTTAAAACAAAACCCCTCAAGCTTGAAGGCCAAGCTGAGTGACAAAGCTATGCACCACAGCTAAATAGCCAGGGTATTCATAGTTGAGATTGTTTTCAGACAGCTGGGAAAATGTCATCTGTGATTATTTTTTCTTAATTTTTTTTTTCAAAGTTGATGTTTTAATGTTAAACACTTTACCCTGGCAGAAACCTTGCAAACAGCTCTGTAGCAAATATTGATGCAAATCCATCATCTATCTTTTATTATACAGTTCTTAGAGTGCCCTTGTACTTCAGACACCTCTGAACACTGAAGACTCAGTTGCTACCTGGGAGGTGTTTTTGACAAATATACAGCTTCTATGTGTCTAACAAACTCTTTCTCAGAATCTCTTTTGACACTTTATTATACATTTACCTTCCCTTTTATTCTTCTCAGGTTTCTGTTTCTTTCACAAACTTCTATTTTTGAAGATGTCATGATACCTTTCGTAGTTTCCTGTATTCTCCCTTTTAATTATGCTATCTTTTCTTAAGGTTTTCTACAGTCTTTTGATTGTCGTATGAGTTTCTTCTAAACATCTTATTTTTATTTTATAAACTGTTTCCATG
The DNA here is from genome assembly GCA_013396655.1 of Campylorhamphus procurvoides. Taxonomy (NCBI): domain Eukaryota; kingdom Metazoa; phylum Chordata; class Aves; order Passeriformes; family Dendrocolaptidae; genus Campylorhamphus; species Campylorhamphus procurvoides. The sequence goes on from WBMV01009196.1 coordinate 75,286, forward strand.
GCAACTGTAAGCATTTTTGTCCTTGTAGCTGCTTCTCCTAATTTAGCAAGCTTCTTAATTTTTAATGATTTTTTTTTTCCTTCCTGGAAGTAAGCTACTACATTTACAGGGTTGGAAGTTGGTGGTTTGGTTTTTTTTTTTACTGTTTGTGTTGGGTGGTTGTTTTTTGGTTTTGGGGTATTTTTGTGTTCTAGTGTGAATTCTGACTCTGAACATGCTTAATACTGAACACACTGAACTGTTGAGCAGAACAAATCAGAGCCTGGGCAAAATTCACTACTAAAATATGGGTATTTTATTCTCTTATGACATCACCAGATAGTTACTTCAAAAAGCAATTTTTTGCAGAGTCCAAATATTTTATTTCTGCATCATATCCTGTCATAACATCTGAAGTCCACTTCTGTTATCTCTCATCGTGGTCAGTCATTAGCATAGCTCTGATATATATATTTCGATGTCAATATAGAACTTTAATGTACAGGTATTCCTTATATTTCGCAGTGCATTGAATTTATTGACTGCCATCCCTTAGAATACAGCACTTTGCACAAGTACACATTATTTTATCATTTGTGTACATTATCATTATTATCAGTGTCACACAGGTTGTCTTACTTCTATTAAGTTTCTAAATGCCTATTACATGGAAACAGATGTTTGAGTTTACTTAACTTTGCATTTGTTTGAAAACACATTCTGGGTTTTTTTTTAAAGCTGTTGTTGATAACCATTTAACTGCTGCAAGGCATGCTTGTGAATAATGCTGCTGTCTTGAGTATCTAATACCTTACCTTCTTCTGCAGCTTAAAAAACACCCTAAATATTTCACATTTCTGGGAACTCTGGAACCATGTTGTTTTGCAATCACATTTTATTTGAATCTGTGTTAAGATGCCTCAACGTTGTCCACAGTTTCAGCACTGTTTAGGTGAAGAGTTTGTGCAAAGTATCAGCACAAATTTCCAAGTCATTTAGCCATAGAAATATCTTTCAGTGAAGACAAGCTGCACTTAACAGCCACCTCAGCTCTTGTAATAGTGCTAAGCCTCTCTCCACCTGTTGATGACAGCTTCAGCCTAATTGCGGGTTATGTTTTCTATGCACTGCTATTAAACAGGCACTGCTTTCTCTGCAGTTGCCTAGCATGTCAAATCATTTCTTTACAACTGAGCTTATCATTGTGACACCTATACAGCCCCACTGATCATTCCCAAAAGTCCTTTTAGCACATGTGCAAACCTAAGTCTGGTCCCTGACGTTCTGAGCACTGTAATTGCTGGAGAGCAAGGGTAACTTGCTGTCCCCCATCTGCTTAGCACTCTCTGACAGGCATATCTAGCAGCTGGGTCATGGTATATACAGCTAGGAGAGGGCAGTTCTTGGGTGTTTTATTTATTTGATATTTGTGGTGGGGCATTAGAAATGGTTGAAGAAGTGACAAGGTGTCACTGTCTTCACCGCCTCAGCTGCTTCTGGGGGCTTATGCAGCTGCACAGCTGGATGTCCAGAGGATGAAATGGAAGCTATGCTCTTGGCTCCTTTCCAACTGGCTCCAAATGCACTTGAGAAACTTCCATGTGATAGTTAATGTAGCACCTGCTCAACAAACAAAAACCAACTTTCCCCTCCTTCATTATACTGTACATCTGTTATTCTGCTGACATGGAAACTAATGTAACAATTAGATTCATTACTTGCCCTCTAAGTTGATTCCAGCTAAGCTGAAAAGACCTTAGTGTGTTTGCTCAGTGATTGTTTAGGCTGCAGGACAAATTAAGAAGTTCTCCTTCCAATGAGATTTGTTCTACTTTGTAATTGCACTTGCATGTGTATGTTCATGCTTGAGGTAAGACTGAGAAGCAGCATTTTCTTCTGGCCAAATATAGACTCCAGCTCTCAGCAGGGATGTTTTTACTTTTCGAGTTCTGGTTCCACATGTAATTAGAGATCAGAGAGAGCAAATATGCAAATGCCTAAAGAAGACAGGCACATCAGAAATGTCATTGCTATACACATCTAACAACCTCACCTGTCCTTTGCCCTTTACGCCTTCTCTGTTGGGACTTACTGGGACATTCCAAGTATCCCAGAAGTTTCAGACAGCTGCTATTAACAAAATAATCTGCCAGAGAAATGTTTCCTTTTTATCCACAAACTTGGAATTTCTCCCTTCAGAAAAATCACACTACTTCAAGGTCAGGACAGGGAACAATGATTCTTCAAGGAGTGACAAGGTTAAAGTCCAACTCCTCTCCCACTCTTCAGCTTCCCCACAGCTGTTATTTACTACTGCTGTGTGACTTTTAATAGCCTGCTCTGCAAAGACTTGCATTCTATAGAGTTGCTCACATACTAAAGACAAACATATGCCTAAAACTGGAAGCTGAGTGGTTAATTACTGAAACCTATGTCTTCTTCTGACCTCACTTTAAGTAATTTCATATTTTTGTTGTATGTTTTGGACCTGCTACTCAGACCACTCCTTAGCTTTGTAATTAACTAGGATGAGATAACACTCTGAAGCACAGATCTAAAGCATTCTGCATTTTGTGAGATTTTGATTCCAAATATAATCACTGTACTTTAGAAGGGACATTGTTCTGAAGCTGATATTTTGCAGCAATCAAGTACAGCACATTGAGAAAGATGCAGAGTGCAATCAGTTTGCCTTTATTTCATTCTTTTGCATTATTTTGCTTAGCTTGGTACTAAACTACCATTTTATTCTGTGCCCTCATCAAGAGATTATCACAGAAATACTTTCGGAAGGTAAACAAACCCATTACATGGTCAATTTGTTTGATACATCAAAAGAAATTTCTAAAGACTCATGTGTTTCTGGAAATTGATAGAATACCTTAATCACAGTTACACCAAAATGAGGCCTCCTCACTAAGCATAAAAAATTTCTTTTTGGAAACTCTGAATGATACAGAAAGGGGCTGAGCAAGAACAATTCTGTACTTTACACTAAACTTTCACTCAGATTTCAGCATTGCTTTTCTTTCTTGCCTGTTTTTGGTGTGTTGGCCTGAACCAAAAACTGTAGTAAGACTTTCCCTACTGCTCAGAAAACTCTCTTCATGAAACCACTTACCTAGGATGTAAGAAAGTCTTAATGTAGTCCTAAGAGCTGGCAAACAGAGAATGTAACTGCTTCCCTGCAAGCCTTCAGATGTAATGAACCATCTCCAATTCATTTAGCATTCACTTGTGGTAGAAATACTAGGGCTTGGTTGTTTACAAAATCTGGGCATCCTATTTTGACATTTAAATTATTTTGGCTTTTTGGAAGGGAGAAATTGACTTAAAGCAAAGACAAACAATGTGTTGGGTTTTTGTTAGAGAAGTTGTGGCATGACCATGGTGGCTCTAATGCAGGAAGGGTTTGTGTTTTTCTCTGCCATGCAGGGATATACAGCAGGTGAAACAGAGGACAGTATTTGGAGCAAAGAGGAATGATCCCGGGGACAAGAAGTCTGGAAGGGGCCTGTCCAGGCACATTGTGAGGAGCTGCTGAGGAAAGAATCTGTGCTCACCATCAGCTTGGGCAGACACTAGGGAATTATGCAGCCCTGTCTAATCTTCAGGCCATCAGTCCAGCCCCAGCGGGACAGTGAAAAATCTCTGCAAGTGTTTTAGTTAGATTGCAGCAGAAACCTGCAACTTAGTGACTCTTGCTAATTAGGATTCTATGAGATCCAGCTACTGTGTGCGGTTATACCCTCCCTACTAATAACACCAATCTATGCTAAAAGAGGAATTTGTTCCACAAAAATTTTCCTTTTGAAAGCAGGATGGTTGAAGAGGCACCCTTGCCATTTGTTCCTGCTGCTTACACAATGGTGTCCCACTAAGACAGTAACATTATTTTTCTTCCTATTGCTATTTTTGCTACCAAGTGTAAAAGCAGAGCATGAGCCATCTATCTTACAGCAAGAACTTGTTTTCTTTTTTTCTTTTTTTTTTTTTTCCTGGATTTGGGGCTTAGTTGTTCAAAGGAAAGCAAGATACAGCTTTGCATAACTATTGAGGTTCTTTTCAGAGGTTAATTTGTTACGTCACATAGATTATCTGCTCAAATACTGTACATTCCCTTACCCTGAGGCACAGAGGTTCATTAAATGAGCTATGCAGTGAAAAAAACAGTCTTTTTCTAATACAGTTTATAAGCCTCCTGGCAGTTCTGTGCAAAACATCCTTCCCATGCTCTCAGTTATGCACAGTCTTCCAAAGGGGACCCACTGTGCATCTGTCATAAGCTTTTTCCAGTGTCACTAGTAATAAGGATTAACCTCTCCATGCCTAGCTCCTGAGACTTGGCTTTTTATGGAGTCATAAAGAATGTCTGAGGGCAGAAAGCAAAGCTGTACTGGTGCAGGATCCTAGGCTTTACCGTCAACATCACCCAGTGGCTTGACAGACCCTGAATTAGTTGACCTTCAAGGTACGGTGAAAGGCCAGTCTCGACTTTGTGCCTAGGGGAGGTAATTGTAGGAATTGGAAACATATTAAACAAAACAGTGCTCAAGGATGAGACACTATCTAAGCCGACATTTTGTCAATTAACTATGCAAATTGTCTAAAAGTTTTTCATGAGTAGATGGAGTGTGTGGAGTGGTTTACACAACCCCCAAATAAACAAATAAATAAATAAATATGTTCTAATGACAGAGGTGAAAGTCAGTGAATTCCTGCTGACCTATTAAAAAAATGACTAGAGAAGTATCATTTATTAATAGGTGGCCCATAAAAGTAGTCTACTGCAGCTGTATGATCCTAACCTACCATGCAGTATTTGTAATGGGCAAAATTCACTGCCTTCTGGACCAGGAAGATGCACAAAAAGCTGTCAGAAACTGATGTTTCTGATGATTCACCACCAACTCAGCTATGATCCTTCTCAAACCAGAAGCTTACTCTTTTTGTATGACTGCCAAGAAACCTATTCCCTACAATGGAGAGGGGGTTCAGAAGACATGGGAAGGTAGAGTCTACTCACTGGTGGGTTTTACAGAAGTCTCCCTGAGTAAAGATCATAGTTTGAATCCAGCCTTTGTGATTTGAACAAACTTGTTTGATTTCTGTGGATTTTTTGTTTTTCCAAGCACTGGAACTGCCACTATCCTGTGCTGTATTCAAGAGTGTGAGGGAGTAAGCAGCTTCTCTATGCCACTGTAGTGCCAAAGCTGGGCATAGTTGCAAACATTTTGATCAGACTTGTTTTTTTTCTCCTACTTCCACAGTCCTCACTTCCTCCAGGAGAAGTCACCTGACTGCTGTTCCATCACACAGGACAGAGCAAGGCCAGTGCTTCATCCCACACAGCAGTTAAGGGTGAGAGGGCCAGTGAATAATGCTGTCGGCACCTTGCCTGAACATCTTTGCTGGTTTGTAATGCACCCTCTTGGGACAATCTGCTTGTTAGAGCTCACTGTTCTTTTTAAATTTATTTTTTTTTGTTGTATCTCTTGAAAAAATATTCTTTAAGAAATGGACTACTTTGCTTTCTTGAAAATATCAGTTATGTAAGAAGGAATAACTAGTAACTGTGGCAGCAGAACTGTTTTTCACAAATGTGACCTAAATTTCTCTACCCTGAGGCTTTAGTTGGTTTCAATGCATGAACCTGAAGGCAAAATTAAACTATGATGTTTTTTGTTGTTTTATGAACTATTTTCACCTCTTTAAAATCCCATCAGAAAACTCAGGCCTAATGTATGAATCAGTAACCATGCAAAGCTAAAGAAACACAAAAGAAAATATATGGTAAGTACTCAGTAAACAGTAAATTATCTCCATATAAAACCTCTGATTAAATTATTAAACCTCTATCTTTATTTCTGATTAAAGGGTGGATAGGTTAATCAGAAATAGGCAGGGATTTGTAGTTTGATTCAATTAAGCAGCATGTTATAAATTATGTTAATATTTTCCTGTCTTTCTGAAGGACCTGTATGAATATAGTAGTGTAATTAGCTGTTGTATTCCTCACTGGCAGATTATTTATTACTCAAATGGTTGAGTAACTGTGGGTGGAATTCACAATTCTTTATTCTTTCCTTGTTCGCTGATTTATTCTTTACCTCTTCTTTGATTATATTTCTCTCATTCTGTATTCAGTGATATGCATTCATAGCAAGATATCCTCTGTGTTTTGATAAAGTTACTAAAATGAAAGCTATTTATTAACCCTATTGAGTATCAGCTGTCTGTAGATCATGAGCAAGATAGATTGTTGTATCTCCCTTTTTTTAAAGAAACAGATACCTTCCAGATCTGAATCCACAACTAGGAGTTAATGCATACAGAACCCCTCAGTTCTTAATACTACCTTACCTTAGTAAATGTCTGTTCAGCCACCACTATATTAATGAATTCAAGCACTTCTAATGATTTTGGAATTAGTTTATGTACTGGGATGCGTGGACTCCTTTATTTACTGGAGTGGCTAGCTAACAGGCTTTGTTAGCCTGAGGGCTGTGGGCTTTTGTGTATGCATGCGATAGACATCCACTGCAGATTCTCAAATTGCATTGGCTTTCTTGCCAAGATGGCAGGCAGCTGTCAATGTGGACACTGGCAAACACAGATGGGGCAAGTCATTCAGGAAGGGATGTGATAGTTGACAATTCAGATTTCCAAAGGGCTTAGCAGGTCGGCAGCTACCACAGCCCCACGTTGTCTTATTCTCAGATCAGCATAACGAATCATGCCTGGGAGACCAAGCTAATCCCTTTCAGGTTCCCTGGACTGTAGATCTTTCTGAATTTTCCTTTCTTTAGCCCTTTGTTTTCCTCCTGCTTTGTACTGAAAGTTAACTACAACAGCAAGAATGTATTAGGCTACTTGGAATACTGTCTTCAATTCATCCTGTCCTGCTGGCACACGGCACAAGCTGCACAATGAAGAAACCCCTGCCTTACTTTTGGAATGGGTCAACAAGAGGGTTTATAAAATGCAGTGTCTACACGTGCACACATACAAACAAACGTGCACACATACAAACAAACATGCACACATAAGTTTGAGTTGTTCTTGTCCTGGATTGAGGGTAAATGCAAATCTGTTGTTTGAAGCCACCATTTGCCAAAAGGCTGCAAAATCTGCCCCTGTCAATTCAAGGACATATTAACTACTTCCCAAGTACTTTCACGTCTCCCAGCGTATGGCATGCAGGTGGTCTTCTCCAGCTGGTTAGATGCACCATTCATCACTTCAAAAGCAGTCACAATGACCTCTTCTCCACTCAGCCAGAAGAAAGATCCCATCCCATTCCTGGAAAATTCATCCTGGGGCAGGCACTCTACTCCTTGTATGAACAACTCCCATTGTGTCCTATAGCAGGGGGTATGAGATGTTTGAAGATTAATCCTGTCCTCTCTAAGGCACATCTGTTGTCCGCTAGATTAGAAAAAGGAGCCTCAAATACCCTCTGCACCTAGGGCCTTTGTCTGTCAGTGCAACTCTATCCTGTGATGCAATTGAACCTGTTCTTTTTTGACCTGACTCTCTGCAGTGACCTGTCCCTGGCATATGACTGTTAGGTGGATGTTGCGTAGCAAAATATTTTGTATATTCTCTGGTATGGTTAAGCAGCGTGTGAGTAAATTTTGATGGCTGGGTGAAACACTGACTTTATTACACCTTGGCTGTGGTGGTATAAGCCATCAACTGAAGAAGAGTGCGTCTATACAATAAATCTCCAGGCTAAGTAGGCTGAAATATCTCATCTTTAAACTAGAGATATATAGAATTCCTAAATTAAAAACAGGTTTGGATTATCCCATAAAGCTTAAAGGTAATTTCAAGCCTTTTACACTCAGCATAATTTCACCCATTTATGTTAGGCCTAGAATGCTCCAAAACCTCTCTATTTTGTACCAAATTAAACTGTTCTTTTTTACCCTGTATTTGACTCTGGCCCAGAATATTCAATAACCACAAAGCTCCTTCTTTTCCTACTCAGATACTGGGTAGGTGTATTATCTGCTTTGGGAACTATGTTCAGAAATGGTGCTATATGCCTTTGAAGTGCTTATTCCCAAACTGTGCCCTTGTGAGACCGTAGCTGACTATAAAATCATATCAACTTTAGAGTATTGCCAACTATAAGGTTAAAAGTTGATGATCTCTGAGATTTTGATAAGTGATAGTGCTCCAGTGCTTTGGGAAGCCTTTCTTTGATAGAAGGAGGAAGCAAAATCTTTGTAGATGAAAGTAGGCCACGAGTAATTGATTTTATTGGTTCAGCAGTAGAACTTAAAAATAAAAGAAGAACAGATCAAAGGGAATTAAAAAATTACTTTTTACTTGACAAAGCAAAACACCCAAAAATGTCACTTTGCATTGCATGGGATGTTCCATTGCACTTGAAATATCTAAATTTTTTTCAGGAATATGGAAAATCATAAGCCAAGAAGGATCCATTAGAATTAAAAAATGTTCAGAAAGAATTGCCCAACTTCACTTAGAGGGTCAGATGAAATACGTCACTAGTAAATGTGAAAAGCTGAGAATAGATGGCCAAAATGACATCTGAGAAAGGAGAGAGGAGCAGGCACTTAATGCTGTTACACTTGGGTCCATCATTCTTTAATACATATCCAAGCATAAAAATGTGTCTTAATATGATAGAAAGTGTCTCCCTGTTGGTGTAAACCATAATTAAGAAATAAATAATAATTAATAACAACTATATTGTGTTCAATAAGACTTTCCTATCTCCAGTTAGTTAGCAGACAAAGCAGATGTTTTCAATTTGGTTATGTTTTGGCTTCTCAAAGGATTTACCCATTAAAAATAGTAAAATTCAAACGTTTGAATCATCAGAAAACCAGGTTTAGTATCAATCTGAAGCCACTTCTAGATTCACAGGGACACTCTCTGTTATGAACCTCATAATACAAGTTTGAATAAAGCTTGAATAAAGATTTTTGTATTTGTTAAAACACATTGCAGAACTGCAGGTTGGGAGAAAAGGAATAGTAAGCTGCATCATGATTATATCTGAATGACCATACCCATAATGTTACTCTCCTGCTATTCCTTGTTTAACACCTTGTTTTAACAGAGGAGGACTTCAGGCCACTTCAGTGTTGCCTGCTGCTTAATTTTTATTTAGATTAAAATTACAGAACCACAGGGCAAAAAGAGACTTCAGGAAATCCCCCAGTGAACTCCATCGGCCCCAAATGGCCCATTTTTCTGAAATAATCAGTCTGTAGTATGGGCAACAAGAGAGGCTTTGATAACAGTTTTTGTGGGGTTATTTTCTATGCTCATTTGGCTGGTTAACTGGTTCCACCTCTTTTCCTCTTTTGTCCCTTAGTGGCTATGTTTAGGGGGGTTGCTTGTTTGTTTGTTTGTTTTTGTTTTCTTTCATTGATTCTGTGCTGATTATATCTCCCTCACTTTGACTGTGGGAATCTGTGCCTCAGATAAATATGATTATTGCCCTATGAGTGTTTCTGCAATTATTAGATTAGATTCGTGAGTAGATGTTTGCAGCGGAATGATTCCTAGTGGCTAAACCATACATTTGTATAATCTGTAGTCAAAATTCATGCTGGCATCAAAGATTTTTTAATTATTCAATCCACTTGCAAAAGAGTGTATTTTAAAGTTTGAGATGATGTCAAAGTGGACAGGTTGAAGTGCAGCATACCTGAAATTAGTGACTGATTTTGCTACAGTGACTATATACCAGAAATCATGGATGAATACATTCCAATGTTTCTTCCATGACGCAGGCCTTTCATTTGGTAGGAAAAGTAAATTAGGAAATGTAGTCCTGAAAGAAAATAAATCTGGGTACAGGTGAATTGAGAATGTTGCTGTGTTTCATTCAAAAACTTTTCAGACATGGCAATATAATGTAAAGAAGTTACTTGTGACTACAGTGAATAACTCAAATTGTCAGCAGAATGAAGGGAAATAGTTCTGTATTCATTCTCATCAGGTTTTGTCCTTTCTTAATGTTATAAAAATGGCAAAAATTACAGATATTGTAGTTTTGTCAGTTTGTCTGTTATGTACTTTGGTTTTCTTCTTCATAAAAAGTAAAAAAAATTGCAGTTTCATTGTACTTTGCTGTTGTGTTAGATTTTGAGAGGAGTTTACTACTGTTTCTAGTCTACTTTCAAGCCTGCTTCTTATGAGTCTTGAAAGAGTTTGGTCCTTTTTCCGTATTGCCTTAGTCAAGCTATTTACATTTGTTGAGGCAGATTTCTTCTGAGGTTTCTCTTTATTCATACAACTAGCAGAAAACTCATTCTCATATAGTTTTAATTATTCTATATGTTAAGCTTGTAACACAAAACTGATTTCAAAGTGAAATGCAACCACTGTTTAATAAAGCTTTGCAATGTATCACAGCACTGCACAGAATTGTTGATGGCAGAAGAGATCTTTTAAGATCACCTAGTCCACCTCCCTGCTCAAGCAAGATCATCTAGAATAGGTTGCCCAGGTTTTTCACAATGTCTCCTTGACAGTGTTTGAACCTGCAACAGTAAAAAAAGTGCTTGCTTACGTTCAGAAAGAATATGTTTCAGTTTGTGCCCATTGCCTGTCATATTTTCACTGGGCACCACCGAGGAGGGTCTGTCTTCTGCTACTTCATATGCAGTATATTAACTAAAAGTGGGATTCAACCCAATTAAGTCAAAGGTCTGAAATACAGGGATATAACCTATTTCTCTCAGTGTGCCATCTCATCCTAGAACAGGTGCCCAAGCAATATGATAATGATGGCCATTTGTATATGTTTTTTTCCTTTCACTGACTATTAAGGGAGACTATGGCAGTAAGTATAGATAAATGTGATTAATTTCTAATGAGGTGAAGATAATAAATTTCCTCTTATTGTTTGTGTTTGCTTGTGCTTTGCATGATGATGACCTCATCTCTCTGTCTCTCTGCCTCTGTCTCTGTCTCTGTCTCTCTCTCTCTATATATATATATATAATTAGGGTATATATAGTGTATTTACAACTGTTTACTAAATTTTGTTAACACAGTAGATTGGTTACAAAGAGTTGGTTATTTCTCCTCCAGGCTACAGCATCTAGCTGTGATTCAGAAAAATAAATGCATGCACTGTTGCACTCCCTTAATGACAGTTTAAAGCAATTCCAGCACCAATAATTGGATATTAAAGTAAGATGACAAATCTTGGGAGTATTGGAACTGACCTTCTAGAAACAGGGTGGAATTTATCTGGGAGAACCAAAGCATGGACAATGGCCTCTGGAGACAGACTTTGGGAGCTAGCATGGAACAAAGCAAGTAAGTTTTGACCATGCTGCCCTCTTCATTGACACTACATGGATTATAGAAGAAGCAAACCAACAGAAGAAAAGATTCACACTGGCTGTGAGAACCATAAATGCCTTTCTGTCAGATTTGAGTGAGGAACCTTATTTCTTTTCATCTATTTATGTGTGCAAGTACATGCATATTTGTGCTAAAAGGTAAAGAAGAAGGAGATGGTAGTGGTAAAAGTATCATGAAGGCAATGTTCATTTTACTTGAATTTGTAATAGACTTCTTGACATTTCTGTATTCTGCCAATGGTAAAGCCTGTATAAAAAGTTACAGGAGCTGGAGTTACATATTCAAATATAAAACTATTTTAAAAATGGGAAGGGTTCTACACAAACAAAAATAGGTTTTGATTTGCATACATTGTGAAATATATTTTTGAGTTAGCAAGAAGGTAGCCAGCTATTGTCTCTCTCAATCTTCATATCAAAGATAATAATTCATTTATCATTCACAACTGAAAATATACGGTTTACATTTATTTGAATGGTGGCTTCCATGTATGTGTAGCTCTAGCATACAGTATGTAAGTCATCTAATGGAGTTGTCTGGTTCTTACAGGACATTTTTTTCAAGAAATTAAAAATACTGCTTCACTGAAATATAATCACTTCGTAAGTAGGGTTATGAAGATCTCCAGAGCTTAGTAGAAAAAATGAGTAATGGCTGTCTGTTCAGATGGGCTTGAATGAATGGGCTTGAATGAACAGTTTCATGGTCTACAGTTAGCAGTACATAAGTTTTGTAAAGATAAAAATCAAGCTGTGAGCAGAATATTGCATGAGCCAAAAATAGGTCACATTTGAATATTTTCTAAAGACATTATCAAAGTTACTCATTTCCAAGGATGTGGAAAAATTATTTGGATATGTGGAGTTTGCCACAGTCAAACAATGCTGATTTCTAGTGGTGTGTAACAGACGACATCATATACTCCTTGAAGAAAGATAGAAGTAGAATTCTAAAATTATATTAAAAACTCAATTGATATTATATGGTGTTAAATTCTTCAAGATTTTTTGTGAAATGTCTGTGAAGAAAGAATAGTTGCTAAAAGCTGGTTGTGTGGCCAAAGTACTAACAGACAAATGAAACATGTTGCAGAAGATATTAGGTGGGTTTTACATTTAGTCACTTTTTTTAGCCCAAATTCATCTGAAGGACAGCACAAGCTTCCTTCCTGTGCACTTTCTCTGTCTGGACAGCAATGGCAGATTAAAAGTCTAGGCTAACGTTGCACATGCCATTTCCCAGTCATCATCTCCCATCATTGATGGAAGTGACAAAAGGCAACACTATCACTGAGACTGTTTTTTATTGGTGATGTTTTTCCTGTACTGGAGATGAATATAGACTGCTGTGTGGCTTTAAGAAAGAAGAGAGGGCATTTTGGAAACCCTGAAACCCTTGGGGCTTGTCCTGAGACTAACTAAAATCAGACTTCTGGTTTAGAGAGGATGTGGCACACAGCTTACATGATCCTGAAGACCTGTGTAGAGCTTCAAATCTCTTGTTCTTCACCTCCAGCTCCTTCCTGCTTGTTTCTGAGTAATTCTTACTTTTTCCAGTGATACTGCTTTAAATGGGCCATATCAGTTTGAAAGATCTAAATTAACCACCACTTGCAGGTACAAAATCTATTTCCTGTATTTGCAAAATTCATTGCGACTCATTCATTTGAATAATGCCATTCACTGATCAGGTATTCTCCAAGATGAATAGTGATGACATAGAGCTGCTGCATTCCTGTGCTGTGATTAGTTTTGCTTCTCTCTAAGAAGCACTGTCTTTCCTCATTGATCCAATCTTTCTGATTTTTCATCTGTGACAACAGAAAGGTGTGGGTCATCCTTCACAGTAAATGGCCTGGATCAGATTTTCCATTTCTGTTTTTAAGAAGCCATCTTCCAGTCAACATTGTGCCCAGCTCTCAGCTTCATCCAGTAGGCTGGTAGCCTTGGACACAGCAGCCTAGTCTTTAGAGCCATATTTTTCTACCAAGCTCAGGCAAATTTTTCTGATTGCTGTTTGAAGAATTACTCAGTAAAACAAAAGTTAATTGAAGTCTACAAATACCTCATTATTGGGAGAATAGTGTGGTTTAGACACACTGGGTGGGGTAGTAACAGAGTTAGAGCTTTATCCTTGGATTCGTAACATTGTCTTGTGTTGACCTTTGAGATACCAGGAACTCTTTCTTCAAAGCCTACCTTGGAGACCTGTAAATGATTAATTCAGCAATCATAGCTAAATGTTGTCTGCAGAGGACACACTTCTGAATGAGTACACAATATATGTGACTGAATGAAAAGTAGGTGGAAAGTTGCAATGCTGTTGAATTAAGCAGGACTATAGTTTTCATGATATAGAATAATAGGATCATCAAGGTTGGAAATGACCTCCAAGATGATCAAGCCCAACCTTCGACCAAACACCTCTATACAAACTAAAACATAGCACTAAATGCCATATCCATTCGTTTCCAATTCTTAACCACCCTTTCAGTGAAGAAATGTTTCTTGTTATCCAAACTGAATGTCCCCTAGAGCAACTGGAAGCCATTTCCTCTTGTCTTGTTGTTTGTTGCCTGTGAGAAGATGCTGACCCCCAACTTTTTGCAACCTCCTTTCAGGTAGCTGTAGAGAGCAGTAAGGTATCCCCCCAGCCTCCTTTGCACCAGGCTAAACAACCCTGCCTCCCTCCTATCCACAAATGTCAGATGACTTGATGATAAAAAATTTAAAACATAGATTAGGCTCCTAACATTAGATTTCTCATAAAAACACATAACCTTTCAGATGAAGATCCTGACTGTGGTTTTAACTCATGACATGAATTCTGATAGAGATAGCAAGTGAGGTTAGTATGAGTCATGCTCTATAGGGATTTTGTTCATAAGCCTTGAGGAAACAAGTGTGAGAGCAGCAGCTCTATCGTACTTTGAAATGCTCCTAGGCTGATTTAGATTTGCTGTCTGAGGTGGTGGTGAAGACACTAGTCTTACAATTGTTTCCACATAGGACTGTTATGCCCCCTTGGGTTTTTGCTGCCTCTCCTGCAGTGAAAGAGAGAGAAAACACATCATCTCTCGGCTTTTTCATAAAACTTCTATCTGAAGCTGAGATGTTTGGCCTTCCATGGAGGGGTAGCTGTCTGAATTTTGATGGAAAACCCTACTTTTGGATGCAACTTTTCTTTTTAACATTTTTCAGAAATTAGTTTAAGGTAAAAATGTACTTCCTCTTTCATTCCCAAAAGCACTTGGACTACCCTGGGAAGATTATCAACTGTCAAAACTAAAACTGCAACCAAAGTATCAGAAAAATCTTTTTCATAATTAAACATAGCGAGCACTCATCATGTCACATATATCAGAATGAGTCATTAAAGTTCAAAGCCTGGAGAAAGCACAGCTAAGGCCTAGTAAACAGTAGTGTGCTTACAGTGGCATTATGGAGAACAAATAATTTACATGCTTTAAATGCATCCAGGCTAGGAACTGAGCTGAACAGGGATGAGGCTGAAAGCTGTATGGTTAGGCAAGAGGCAGCAATCCAACTCTAGCAGCTGGATTAAAAGACCAACATGTTTTGCTTTTCGGTCATCCAAAGTTCATCTTGTAATTCACTGATGCAGCCGCTGCCAGCAGGGATTTTTTCAAAGAGGACCTAGAAGGGGCTTTCTAATGGGATGGGTTCCCAGGGACAGCTGAAGGCCAGCCACCTGCTCTCCAGGAACGTGGTCTGGCCTTGGTGAGTGAGGCAATCCATCAATATATATTTCTTCCATATTATATAATGCAAGTGTATAGGGAAATAGCAATTTCATTAAAGTACGTAGATTACATTATTCACTCTATTAACAAGCACAGGTCATTTTACCTGTGAGGAGATAATTTCTCTAAATCAAACATCCTGTATGTCCCCTAAGTGTTTTCATCCTCTCATAATTGGATCTCAAACTGTTTTGAAGCATTTCTCATAACCAAACACTTGTGCCAGCTGGATGTTCCTCCTATGGGGTAATGGAGTGCTTGCACTGGATATCTTGCTCCAATCATCACAATAACATGGAGACCAGTTTTGACTGCAACACTCTTCTCCCTGTCAGAAAGTAGAGCTGGATTAGGTGAGTAAATCCCCACCTCCACTTCCATCTCCTTGTGGACACTTAGATAATTCAACTCCAGTAATTACCTAGTATAAACCACAGCTCATAGCTGCCAAAAATTCCTGAAAACAAGAAGTGAATATGCAGAGCAAGCATATTGGACTAAAGAGAATTACACTCCAAGCAGGGAGAAGAACCTGAGTATATGAGGCTGTGGTTTAATGCAGGCAAAAGTACAGACTGTATTTAAAAGGAGTGTTTTGGGTTTTTTCCTCATCCTTTCTTCCTTCTTGGTTTCCCAAGGCCATAAAATTATGTTCATGCCATATCCTTTGTGCTCTGACTAGTATATGTGAGGGCATCCAGAAGACTGGATGTGAAGAAAAGGATTCAGCTGATGAATAATAGTAAAAAAAGCTTCTTTTTTGAAACGTTAGCTTTTAAGTCTCTAAATAAGACAATTTTCAATTGTCAAGTGAGAGATCCATGTTCCAACTTTCCAAATAAAATACATCTGGGAATGCTTTTCTTTTTCTTCCTGTATACCCTGGTTTCTAGATATGATGCAGTGCTGCAATATTCACCGCCGCAATGTAATATCTTTTTTCACCTTAAACAGTTCCCAACTTCAAATAAAGGTCCAGGATGGCCAAGTGAAAGGACAGTGCAAGTCCCCAAAAGAAGATCTAATACCTTGTGTCTTGTTCTAAAATTCTTGTCTCTTGAACTGGGACATCAATTCTGAAGAATAAAACCCAGCCTTGCATCCTCTCTTCTCTGAGGAGTGAATCCTGGGATAATGCCATTTTTGCAGTTCATAGGTGTGTCTTAATCAAAAGACTACAAGCACAATTCATCTTCCCGAATGGCAAAATGAAACACTGGTCTGCAATGCTTAAGGTGCACAGTCTAGTTCTTTATGACACTGCCAAAAACATCTGATAAACCCATCCTCAATTACCAAGCTCTATCAGATAATAACTCTGTAGACATATCTCTGCACTTGCAAAACCTGTAGTGTGGCTCAATAGCTCTCAGGAAATCTACAAAGCTAGTAATTCTGAGAGAAAATTTAAATAACTCCAACTCTATCTTTGCTGGCAACCCCCCACCACTTACAAGAGTTGTTAGCTGCAAATAACATGTGAAAACGGCTAGGGCATAGAAGAATGGTTTCTGTTATCCTAATTTCTCAAATTTGCCTACTTTTGAGAAACAACTGGACTTTCTATCACTTCATGTTTCATTTCTATTCTATTCTATTCTATTCTATTCTATTCTATTCTATTCTATTCTATTCTATACTAATGAAGTGGCACTTTGCCTTCCCTGTTGGTTACTGAACTAGATTTTGAGATATGACATGAGGAAAGGGGACCTGCATTGAGTATTTTACTGCTGGGGAAAAAAAATCATGGGGGATTTGACATTGGTATTTGTGTAGCTGTGAAGGTGATGTTGCCATTCTCTTGTGAAAACATTTAAAACAACAGGAGAAAATTAGATTTAATCAGCCTAAATGAAGCTCACACTTTAGTAGTGAAAGTTATGAAACATTTGCAGAAATTTTCCCAGTAAATTTAAGGAGTCTCTTTCAGAATTTACAGGTAAAGCAAATATGTAATGCAAGAATTGCAAAGTGACATTCTGTGGCCTGTGTCACCTATGACTGTTGATGACTGTTGATGACCCTTATTGTTTTCATAACTAGGAGTTAGTGCTGTTCCAGGCTAAGGAAGATCAGCACTTGATGTACTTTGTGACTATTGGGATTCATTTCAAAATTTTGTAGTAAGAAGGGGAGAGCAAGAAATTTTGTCCTCTCCCTGTACTTAGGCCATTCAGTGTGTATGTGTGTGTGTATATGTTCTTCCTACAGCTCCACTGACTTTCCTGGACTCTTCTCCCATAGTCATGCGTTCCCAAACTTGTGTTCCAGTTTACTGTCTGTTTAGTTCAGCTGATTTTGTTCATGTGAAATGATCTGGATTAAAGACTCCCCATAACATGGATAGAGATGGGCATTGGTGGCTGAAGGTCAGGGAGAATGCGAAGTTCCTATTGTGCCATCAGAAAATTGTGTTGGATTGTACTCGTGTGTTTGCTCACCCTGATTGGTGTTAAGCAAGCCATCAGTAGCCAAAGATTTTTTGAAAACAAAAGTATGTTGTATAAAAAGATGATGAATGAACAGTGAATTTAAACAGAGTTATGAAACAAGCAAATTTGGGAAGAGAATCCAGGTGGGTGAGGTATAGGTGTGCACAGACTAATGATGAGCTATTATAATGCAAAAATAAGTAACTACCTGGAAAGAATTAAGGAACATAGGAGGGAAAACATTTCTACAGCTCACAAGGTAGAGAAAAGAGTGTGTTTTGTTTTGTTGGGTTTTTTTTTTTGAGTAGGAGGAAAAGTTAAAAAAAGTAAAAAATTAAACAAGTGACTTTTTAAACTCCAGAAACTTCTTCATATGAGCTATACTCCACCAGCCTTTCAGTCAAATTTAAGTCTTCTAATCCTTTCAGTCTGACAAAATCTCAGAAAGTGTCTCTACTTAGTGGATTTAAAACTGCTGATGTTAAGTCGAATGATATACATTTGCATAGAAATGCAGTTACAAAACAAATGCAAATTATTTCAGGGTTTTACAAAATCTAGCATCAGGCCTCTCTCATTGTCTGACACAGCCTAAAAGTTGTGGAAATTTAGTCAGTTGCTGTCCTGAACAAGAAAAACACCTTTCTCATAAAAATAGAACTGGTCTTTTCTTTCTGTAAATAATATCCTAAATATACAGCCTCCTTTAACCACAGTGTTATTAAATCCGGGATTGATGTCATAAACACTTGGTAGGACTGTTAATTTTATGAGGTACCTTTAAACTATTTTAGACTAGTATTTTAAGGATCTCTTTTTATGTATTGACATAACACAGAGATATTAAGGCATGAGTTTATAATACACTGATTGATTTCTTTGGTAATTTTTGATGTGCATATTTTTCTCAGTTATTATATAAAAAAGGACATACCTTCTGATGGGGCAAACACTGAGGGCAATAATTTTGGTCTCCTTTCCTCACATGGGCTTGTGGTAGGAGGACAATATGTAGGAAGTTTTAAAAGGAGTTTATAATGGTTCTAGACTTTGTGGCTGCTCTGTTCTAAAGTTGTTCACAGACCAAAGCAAATGGATAGACATGAATGTTTTCATTAAGGAATGAGTTCTAATGCATTCTTAAACAGAGGATAAATGTGATCTTATATATTCATCAAGAACTTAAATAGTGTACCCTCTATTCCGTCTGATTCAAGTCATGGTAGTCACTTTGGTATAAATAGGTTCTCTGGATGACAATTAAAACTTCAGGTTGCATATACACATCCCTGTAAATTAGAATTAGAATTAGAAAAAGGAAACTTTTCAGGTCATATCATGTATCTTATTGCCAATGCAGCTTTGTTTATCGTATTATACATCTAAAATGCTTTTGACCATATTTTAAAAATAAATGCAAATTTGGCAATGAATGTAAAGAGTTATATCTTGATTCTTACTGATGCTCTCCATAGCATGCAACATCCAGGACTTTTATCTGATTCCTTGTTTTTCAGAGTTTAAAGTGGAAATGTCAATAAGGAATTGAGTTTTCCTGAAACTGGGCTAAATGTAAGAGCTTGACATCCAGGACTCAAAGTATGCACACTCACATCCAGCTCAGGAACCCTGCACTTAGTGTTTTCCCTAAGTAGTAGCTGTAGGGCCCTTGCACTGCGCTTTGACATCAGAAACCCTGACCTGTTGTTGTAGAGATTGCAGCTAAAAATGTTAGAATATATTAATTTTTGTTTTGGAGGTGTACAGTGAACTTAAAACCTCATACTGGCCCTCTGAGCAATGCAAATGGTGGTGCGTTTTGGCATTGCAATGCCTAAACTGGAATCATCAAATAACAATTAGGATCTTGCCCTTAGTGAGCATGTACATTTTTAATAGCCTTTAAATATGTCAAAGCCAGACAAAACTCCAACCTTTCTTCTGTTCAGGTTAAAATTATTGCAAACTATTTTTCAAAACCCAAACCTTGACCAATTGGAATCCCTGTTCTAATCCAGGAACATCCAGAATCTGAAAAATTCTGATTCTCAGGTGGCAAATGTGGATGCTGGGTACTTTAATAAAAGGTCAATTTTCTCTAGGAAATTTTATATAATTTTAAATCTTAAGGAACCAAACTAATGTGATACTTCCATACTTGTCTATGTAGTTTAAGTTCGATCACTCTTTTAAGTAATTCTATTAATTTTTATTATAATTTTTTTTTTATAATGGCAGCTCCTTCTCAATTTACAGTAAGGAGTTTTTAACCTTATTTACATAGAAACAAAATACGTGGACCCTATAGCTCTGATTTTCCCCTTTTACCCGCACAACTGTTTTTCAATCCACTTCCAAGGAATGGTTTTCACATCCAGTTCTCACTGTGTAATTTCAAATTTATGATATGAAGGAGGTGTTCCCATTCTTCTTTGACATTGTTGATGGGAGAGAAAAATGTTTCTGAAAAAAGTTTTTGTCTAATAAAAAGCCAAACCCTATGCCAGTCTATTAGAAACTAATTGTGTTGGAACAACAAACAATGCTGGAAATGAGTGTTATGGTGAGTGAAATGAATAAAACTTGAAAACTAGCAGTTATTAGAGCTTGTGCTGGTTTTTAGGGTGCCCTTGAACTTTGTTCTGCAGATGAACTTCATTTACAAGAGTGAAATAAACCCCTCCTTGGATATGTGATGCTACTAGCATCTGCCATTCATTACACACCTGAGCAGGTGACTCTTAAATTATTCCTTTCATGCATATTTCTCAAACACTGGTAAGAAATTAAATTAGAGATAGGCACTACTGAACCGATATTTTGGGAAATGATTGAAGAAGCAATACCTTACTTTAATATGTAGATTTATATAAACTGATTTTTGTTTAGGTACAAATGAATTCACTATTATTTTCTTCCAGTTATGTAAGTCACAGGTAGGTCTGCACTTGAAAAGTGACAAGTACAGACTTTTATTTCTCCTCTTTGGCTTCTCAGAATGTAAATCTTTAAAGCATCTTTAAATTCACTGGCTGTGCACCAGCATCGTGTTCATCCTATGCATGTGTACAAAAATTTCAGTCTGTTCTGTGAGTTTAAGAAGCTTATATAGTTCCTAATGATTTCTATGACAGCTAAATGAAGTTTTGGTGTCAGGTCCCTTATATAAAATTTTGTTTCTCTTCTGAATTTGACCTCATACAATTCCTCAGCAATATTAAAAACTATAGTGTGGCAAAAAGATTGAAAACAAAACAAAAATAAAAAGGAAGATCTGTTTTCCTCTTTTCACCTCTAAAAATTCTGATGACCATTGAAGATCCTTGAGTGAGGAGAAATGTCTTTGGAAGGCATCTCACTTTTTTTACTTGTTGAAAGTCACAGCTAAAGACTGTACTTGAATATGCACAATTAAAGAAATTATACCATTGGATATTTCTCCCATTGTTTCATCTGCTTAAATCATCAGGACATATTGTGTGCAGCAGTAATTTGTTTTCAAAAATAATTTAAAATATCTTCATTATCAAAAAAATTCATTGATGTTCATCCTATTTTCTTTTCAGGTCCCTGTCACTTTCTCCAGCAGTAGCTGTAATAATTTTCTGGGCAGTCACTCTGCCACCAGTGGTTTAAAAGGTAAAATATTTGATCTTTAAAGTGCACTATTTATTAAGTAGTGGAAAAAATTGCAAAATCAAATGTACAATTAGGAGACTGTTCAAGCTTTCCTTTTTTCCCATTTGTTAAAGAAAGATATTCTTTTTTTTTTGAATGATAATACATGGTCTCTCTCTGCCACTCCTTGCTCAGCACCTCTACCCAGGGCCTTGCCTCTCCAGACCCATCTCAGGTGATGCCCTGCCCAGGAGAAATAGGGTCAACAGAGTAAGGTACTAAAGGTACCATGCTGTGCATCTGATTGTCACTGATCTGCACTTAGCTGTCTCACATGTAACATAAATAAAACTCCCCCAAAGCAGATCTTAATTGGAAAGGAGTTTTTATACTCAATCTCTGTAACAAATTTTATTAGCATCACTGTAAGCTGGTCAGGAACATTAACAATTGCAGGCACTCCAGATAACAAAGGTAATGCTTGCTTTAAAAGGTACAGGAAATTCAGGGAAACCAGACCAATCTTTACTAAATTAGGCTCTAACTTTTGTAGATTTTATTGTCCATATACCTGATAGATTCAGAGGTTAAGTAATAACATATGGGCTTAGGCGAACACACAGATGTACACAAAAATATGTTCTTGATGAAAGCACATTAAAAGGATTTGGTTCCATTTTCACAGCTGTAATTTATAGACTACCCAGGGCATTTTTAATGGGTTGTATCAGACATCACCAGGCTGCTATATGTGGCCAGATTCAGGTCTCAGTTCCACCAGAAGAACTATTACCCAAAGCTTTTTGGTTTTCATTCACCTTGGTCTCTGGAACACAGGAATTAAAGGTGCAGTGGCAGTCATCAATACTGCCAAAATGCTGAAAAATTGAAATTACTTGAGAAAAAGGAGGGGAAGGCACACACTCTCCGTAAACTAGCTTGCACTTAATTTCTGCATTTCTCTACACTTTGAGCTGCTCTCCGCTGTAACCCAATTTCTACTAAAGAAGTCTTTGGGTCAGATTTCCATATTTTTGCAGAGAGTGGTACCTATTCCTTGGGTAACCTAACTAGAATCCAGCAATGGTTACACATTTCTCTTTTGAGCTGCAAATACCCATTTAACAGTGAGGTAAAAACAGTCAAACAGGGCTCTGTTTGAATTAACTCCCCAATACAGAGCTCTGTAAACTCAAAGTGTTTTTGTCATTCATTGGTCTTTGCTCCATAAAAGGACGCACCAAGTACAGAGATACCATGAATCTCTGCCACTGAATGTACAGAGAGCTGAAACCAAGCTGAAAATGCATTGCTTTAAAGCATTTCAGGCATGACCTTAAACAAATAAACCTGCTCCACTTGTTCACCTCAACATTTCATGACTTGGCTGAGTGATGTCCAGGTGGCATCTCTGAGGCAAAGGACAATGTCCTGACCCCACCACTGCCTTTCCCAGAGGAGAGGGAAGCTGCTGCCCAGCCTGTAGAAGGTCTACAAGCTGCCCACCATGAGGTACTTTGCTGTGTCATCCTTCCTGAAGGGAGGCAATTGCACAGAAATGCTGTGGGGCTTGGCTGTGTCACTAACTAGATGGGAATTTAAAGATATATGGGTTCATGTAATGATGGTGATAATAATTAACTTATGTTATTTTGGTGTCAATTTTTCCACAAGGAGAGACGTTAATTAGGCTAAAGTTTTCTCATGTCTCTAGATCTTTACTTTTCTCCCCAGGCGAGAAATCTCATTGTCATCCCTGACCCTGAACTTTTTCTTCCACCAACATCTCCCTCTGGTTTATCTCTATAGTTGGACTCTTGTCAGCATTTGCCCTCACCTCGACATTGTCTTTGATGAAATACTTGTTTATACCTTACTCAGTTCTCTGCTCAGCTAACGCAATCCTCTCCTTTAAGTTCCCTCCTGAATGGTCTCCTTGAGTTGTCTGGATTTAATTTAGTGTTGCCAGGAGAGAACAAGATACATACTCCTGTTGTAATAAGCGTATTTGGTACTGGTTAAAGAGTGGCAAGCTGCTGATATAGGATTACAATAGGTTTTTTTTTTCCTTCTTTCTTTTCCCCTCTATCATGCTCTCTTGTTTCTACTACCAGAGGCCCATTTGGACAGATTGTTATTGAATGTGCCTGAGGTTCCAGGGACCCAGCCAGATGCAGGAACTGAAGCTTGGCTGCTGCAGGAGAAGGCAGGTGGGCAGGCTGGCTTAGGATCATCAGTTTAGGAAAAAAGGGCAGGGATTGCTGGTGGCTGCTGGGACCAAGGGGCTGTCAGCTTGTACAGCTAATTCAGAGACATTCAAGCTCAGTGCTGGGCACTGTTTGGGGGAGAAAGAGGATCTGCAAGAGGAGCCTGTCCTGGGAAGCTTTTGCTTGCAGAGTGGTAGTAAGAGAGAGGAATGGGTGAACTGGGAGGATCTGGAGTAGGTGTGTATTTACACTAAAAGCTTTCTGGGACAGTTAAGAGACAGCATATTACTCACAGAAGTGTGCTTTTGAGGATGTTAGGTCTTTCCCAAATGTAAAAAGAAAGCAATCACTTTTAAGTTTAATTAGCTTCCATGAATAAGTCTAACTCTGAGGTGAAAAAGAAGGGAGAGGATTACTGAGGTGAAAGGGAAGGGCTAGGCAGGAATGAGTGGAAAAATGAGAGGAAAGTTTGAAGACATGCAGAATGAGTACAGGCTGATTTTGGGACAGTGTTTGTAGAATTGGGTAACTGCGAGACCTAGGAAGGAAGGGCCGGTGAAATGAAGTTTTCATTTCAGAAGGGAAATAGAAGAAAACCAGAGATATGAGGGCTTCTGCCCTAGAAAAAAATCTACTTCCTTGCAGCAGTAATCATCTTTAATTGGAGAAGTATTTAATCTAACTTCTGTTCCACCCACAATTGTTTTGGAGATCTCTGTAAAATATTGTCTTTGTTCTTAGCTACAATGAGAGACTGCCCATGAAAAGGGTCTTGCAAAGGGACTTGGTGCTTTTTCTAGCCTATTTTCTATGACAAGACTGTATCAGGGACCAAGTGTAAATTAAAATATTCCTAGCAATGCTAAAGTCAGAGAGTGCATCTCCTTTTTACTCAGCTGTCCTATTGACTCCAGCATCCTCTGCCCAGCTTACTCTTAGGTTCCTCAATTAGACCCTCATTTCTGGTTTAATCCACTCTACTACTCCTTGAGTTGAACTTTTCCTGAAGGAGACTACTAGAGAAGATAAATGTCTGAACACATTGTCTTGGCTTTGGGGTTCAATAAAGATCTTAATTCAAACAGTTGCAGTTTATACGATCAGATCTCAGTTCCTGAGTATGTCATCTTGAGCTATGCTTAGATCTACTGTCCTTGATCTTTTAGTACCAGAAAAGATTTTGCTTAGATATTTTTCTTATTTTAGTTTACAAAGAAAATAATGAGATACTGTTTTGGACAGTCACAGTCATCCATTTTCATCTTTGTGTAACTTAAAACTTCTTCAGAAGGACCCTAGTGCTTACTGGAAGACTGAGAGGAAGACTGAGAGGAAGACTGCTGTTGTAAAATCATGTTTCAGAGCTGTTCTAGATTGCTAATAATTGGGGGATATCTTGTTAGTGCTCTTTTTTTTCTGTAATAAAATTTAAGTTCTAATTGTATTTATAGCATACAGATATCTAAATAATTAAAACCACCAATGACGCTATTATCAATTACTGCTCTTAACTGTGCTGGCAGAAATTACAAGATCCTCGCTATGTTTCTTCTGTTGCATAATGGAGCACAGTTTCCATGACCTGTCAGACAGGTTCATTTGAAAAAAAAAAAGTAATAATTGAAGTTTTCCTCCTGTAACATCAAAATAATCAAAGAAGTCTTTAAAATGTATAAATGAATTGTACTGCTTTGATTCTTTGCGCTTCAAATCCAAGCTATATCTTAGAACACTTGCGCTCTTTAATTCATCGTAATCCACAAAAGTAAAAATAATACAGCCCCTTCCTACTGAATAAAGGAATATGAATAGTAACTCTTATGAATAGTAACAATCTTACATTAGGCAATCAGCATCATCCATGCATAAACTGTTCTAGAATTGAAGAATCTTATTCCCCAGTTTCAAAGTCTGTCCTGGACTTATTGATCTTCATCATATTACATGACAATTATGTGCCTTTTTCTTCATTGTAAAAATGCATCTGCTGTGAACTATTTTGAACTTCACACATTACATATAACTATTCCCATTTGAAGAAATCTTTTAATTGTGAGGGAGTTATACTGAGTGAATTATTCTCACCAATAAATAGTGAGAATTGTCCCCAAATATTTGGAATTAATTCTCTGATATGTTGACATTAGAATAGCTGAAAAAAAAAATGTAGATCAGAAGTCCATACCAATTACAGCTGTAAAAATCCACAAACAAACACAAGTTCAGAAGACAGCTTAATATGTTTCTGCAACATTACTGTGATCAAATTTCAGTTAATTTCTGGAACTTTATCAGGGATGTGATCAGAAGGAAAAAATATATTTAGATATATGAAAATTGCTGTTTGTAATAAATTAGCAATGCACAGATACCATATGCAGTTAATACCTTAACCTCATTTAAGTTTTGCCCACTGAAATAACAACCCAATTTAACAGCTTTGATCTAACTTTTTAGTCTTTTGAAAAAAAATTAGAATAATTTTCTGGATTTGACATTTGGAATCCACAGCAATTTTGCTTTGACTTTAAATGGAGACCAATGAAATAATTTACAGCTTTAAATTACATTCAAGGAGTGAATTGTTATCACCTATTTTCTTTAATCCATCCCTCCCATTTTAATCCTTAGGGAATCACCCTATAGTTACAATCCTGCATTGGAAACAAACAGGGAAGTGTGTAAGCATTCATTTACTGAAGTCCTGTCCAGCTCCTGGGTTTTTTTCCCCCACCTTGGTAAGCCTCCTGTATTTTCACTTGTTGTAAACGTCATGCAAATATTATTTGACCTTTCTATCACCATTTCATGTAAGCCTGTCTGAAAATGTGTTTATACATTGCACATATGTGCACCCAGGGAAATTTTGGCTAGCAAGGTTTTTAAGTTTAAAACAAGTAAAAAGAAAGTAGAAAACCAATTTTAAAAGCATTAAAATACACTAAGAGGGCATATAAATACAAGACATTTTAGATCTTCCACTCTCCAACTCAACTTCTACTGAATGGTAGGAGCATCCAGTAAAACCATTATTTTTTCCTATGGCAGCTCCTTGAAAAGTTAAAATTTTGTGCCACAGAATGCCAAGAAACACTTAAGGTTTGCAAAGTCAATTTTTCAATTCCGTGTCTTCTTCAGCCTAAGCTTGTCAGGTTCTGCTATGCCTGATGTGGCAGATAGGCATTTCCAGCAGAGCACAATGTAGGAACAGTGGCTGTTTCCCCTCAGACTGAGGCTGCAAGGGGAATGATCATGACAGTGGCCTTGTTTACCTAGTGTTCAGCAGCTGACATCCTTAATCTAGTGTGAGATGAATTTCTTCCCCTACCTGATGTAATCAAGGTGCAATCTCCCACAGACGTACCTCTTCAACTTCTCTTTGATGTTAGTATGTGCTAAAGTCCATTCCCATCTCGTACCAGAACTCCCAGAACTGACTCAATCTCTTTGAGAGTAAGATGAATATTCATAAGTGAATGAAGGGAAATCTGAAACCATGTTGGAATTTAAAGATAAGATGTGTTTCTTTTAAATTCCAGTATTCATAATCCTGTAGAGTGAGTTCAGAGGAATAACAATAATATGCCTTAATCATATATTAGCAAACAAGTATTAACTAGTATAGTAACTTTTTTTATGTAAACACAGCCATTCCCATAGGTGCCAATGTACTTTGAATGTCATTGGAGACACTCAAAGCTCAGCTGGACAAGGCACAAAACAACATGATCTCACTTTGAAGCTGGTCTTGCTTTGAAAGAGGGCTTGGACTCTAGAGGTGCCCTCCAAACTAAATTGTTCTATGATTTTATAACTGCTAGATTGCATTAAATCTATAATTGCTCATTCCACACTGAGATTTTACTCAGTGCCCATGGATTTGTTTCTGATTGATTAGCACTTAACTCCAAAAGCAAGCAGTCTGGCTCATGGCATCTACTTCTGGGTATGAACTTTAGCCTGTGTAGTCTGTGAGTTAAGCTATGGAACACTCTAAAACTGTACAGAAAAACAATGTCTGTTCTGGATGGTAACTGATTGCTGTCCCCAAGCCAAGGCATAGCCCACAGCTGAGTTGGCAAATGGATAAAATGATGAAAAGTTCACTTTGTTCAGCCTACGTACAGACAGTCTCATTCAAGAGAGACTTGTCCAGTCTCCCCTAGCCATTGCTAGGGCTGGCAATGTGTTAAATAAACATAGTTATCTTTAGCATCAAAATCTTTTCCCTTGAACATGTCAGTTGATGGTATTAATCAGCAACATATGCATGAACTATCAATTCCACTGTTCTCTCTTAAATATAATATACATTACTTTACAGAGTAAAGCATACAAATAGGAGTTAATCCAGTGGCCTAAAAGGGCCCCTTAATCTGCTTCATGATGTGTATATACCACACCTGAAATATTCCTACACTAACGCACACAGCACTAGCAAACAAGAGGAGATAAAAGCTTTGGTTCAGTCCCTGAGATTTGACACCACTGACATAAGTGAAACCTGGTGGGATAAGTCCTGTGACTGGCATACCCTGTTGAACAGTTGCAGGCTCTACAGGAGTGAAGACAGGGCAGAAGAAGTAGAGGGGCTGCAGTGTATGTAATAGAAGGTTTATAACGCGTGGAGCTCGCAGTTGGCAATGGCACAGTTAAGAGCCTCTGGGTAAGAATCAAAGAGCAAACAAATAATGTGGGTGTTATCATGGGAGTCTATTATAGACCTCCCAGCCAGGACGATGACACCAGCGAATTATTCTTTGAGAAACTAAGGGACATTACCAAGTAAACTGCCCTTGTCATTATGGGGTATTTCAACTTGTCGGAAATTAACTGGGAGCATCACATAGCAGGTACAACCCAGTACAGAAGACTCCTAAAAAACTTGGATGACAACTTAATGGAACAGTTCCCAAGGGATCTGACTTGGAAAGATGTCCTCCTTGATCTGTCGCTTGTTAGCAGAGTGGATCTCATGAATGGAGATTGGTGGCCGTCTTAGCCACAGTCACTACAAAGCAATCAAATTTAGAATCTCTGTTGACAGGAGGAAAAGTGCTAACAAAACCTCAACTCTGGACATGGGGACGGAAGACTTCAGGCTGCTGAGGGAATTAGTAATTAAGGTCCCCTGGGAAAATGTTTTTGCAGGTGCTGGGGTCCAGTAGTGCTGATCACTTTTCAAACACCACCTCCTAAGTGCACAAAAGCCGGCAATTCCCAAATGCTGGAAGCCAAAGCTGGCAAGGCGGAAGGCTGGCTTGTCTGACCAGGAATCTTCTCTTGGAAGTAAGGCAGAAAAAGAAGATGTATGCCCAGAGAAAGCAAGAGGGGAAGAGGAGGGGCAGGCACTGATCTCTTTTCTGTGGTGACCAGTGACAGGACCTGAGGGAATGGCCTGAAGTTGTGTCAGGGGAGATTTAGGTTGGATATTAGAAAAAGGTTCTTCACCCAGAAGGTAGTTGGGCACTGCAACAGGCTCTCCAGGGAAGTAGTTGACAGCACTAAGCCTCAGAAAGTTCAAGAAATTTTTGGGTGATACTCTCAGGGACATGGTGTGACTGTTGGGAATGGTCTTTTGTGGGGCCAGTAGTTGGACTCGATGATCCTTGTGGGTCCCTTCTAACTCAGCATATTTTTTGATTCTGTGATCCTGTGATTTTGTGATGTTTTCAGTATGCATTTATAGGAACCAGCAAAAGTGCAATACAGTACAACACATTTAACCTCTCATGCTGATGGTCTTGGAGATGTTTCCAGCTCTGGAATGTCTCTCATAGGATATCATTCTATTTTTCCTCATCCTAGAGTAGATCTACAAGATCCACTGAGTGGATCATAGGATCATAGAATCACAGAATAGTTTGGGTTGGAAGGGACCTTAAGTATTATTTATTTACATTGGCAGAGTGACCTTTCACTAGACTAAGTTGCCCAGTGACTCATCCAACCTGGTCTTGAATGCTGACATGGATGGGACATCCACAACTTCTCTGGACAACCTGTTCCAATGTCCAACCATTCCCACAGTAAAGAAGTTCTTACTAATATCTAACCTAATTTTTCCTCTTACAATTTGTACCCATTCCTCCTTGTCCTATCACTTCAGTTCCTGACAAAGGGTCCCTCTCTGGCTTCCCAATAGGCCTCCTTCAGACACTGGAAGGTTGTTGTGAGGTCTCCAAGCAACCCACTCTTCTCCTGGCTGAACAGCCACAACTTTCACAACTTGTAGTGGAGGTACTCTAGTCCCCTTAGCAACTTTGTAGTCCTCCTCTGTACTTGCTCCGACAATTCCATGTTCTTCTTATGTTGGAGGGACCAGAACTGTATGCAGTACTCCAGGTGGGGTGTCATGAGGGCAGAGTAGATAAGAGAGAATCATCTCCTTAAATGGACTTAGTGCAGAAGGTGGGAAGGAAAATGAGGGTTCAAGATCTTGTTTTTCTGCTTCCCTGACCAAGGCTGCATCTTGACATGACAGACTTACAGAATAAAACTTCTTAAGGGTACTATGCTGTTGGTAATCCTAATGACTCATTTAAGGCAGTCCCCTGTATTACTGGGCTTTTCCAGACTAGTTGCCTAACCATCCTTGAAAAGAGTAAACCTATTTATTCCTTCCATCTGAGGAACAGTTTCAGGATTTTTACTAACTCATAGGCTTGCAATGTGTATCTTCAAAACATGTCTTAGTTGGAGTCATACAGTGACAATCACCTTAATTACCAAATGAGTTCTAGGAACATGTCCTTACCTGTCCCAGAGTTCAATTTCCACAGAAGTGATAATGAAAAAGTATTTCAAGAAAATGTCTTCTTGGAGTGTTCCTCTGTATAATTCTACAGATTTCTCCAAGTTGTCCCAAATAATAGATATACTGAAGAAAGGCTGTATAAACTGACCTTTGCAAAGAGAAAACCAAAACAAAAGCAGCCCTAAAAACTTCCTACAAGAGAAAGTACTGCTGGGAAAAAATAAAGAAAAAAAGTCTGTCATAATTCACTTCACCTAACATTGCATTCTCAATGTTACAACTTTCTCATCTTTAGTATGTGCACATTTTAATGCACATTGTATTAAAGGCATGGAGCCATGATACTGTCCAAAGTTTTTATGGTCCTGTTATACAAAGTTCAAGTCTTTCAAGTCCTACACCCTACAGACCTAAAATTAGTCTCAGATGGCTTGTTGTGCTCTAGTACTGTGCTTGTATGTTTGTGAAGGCTCAGTGAAGGCTCAGGTTATTATTTATGCTTGGTTAATATCAATGCAGACAGGATTGACCTGTTTAAACCAAACTGCGGTTTGAGCAATTTTTGTTGGTTTTTTTAGCCAGTGTTCAGGAAGTTCTTCAGCAGGAAGATTGATTTTCTTTTTGACATTATAAGGGGGCTTTTACATTTTGAATTTTTTTTGCTTTTTACACCTCTGCTTTTGGTTCTTTTAGGCCCTGGGGGTTGGTAGGCTAGTTGTTTACCTTAGCTCTGGCCATTCTGAATGCCTATTCTTCCATTCTTCCTCTTATCTCTCCAGTGGTATCCTCTCCATCCATTCAGTAAGCACTAACAATTTTCAACCTTATCTTTTAAGACCATCTTCAGAAGCAGTTTTGCAATTGTTTTCTGAAAAAGGAATTGGCACTTAGAAAATCCAGGTACGATACCATTTAACTGAGATTTCAGGGGAGAACATAAAGATACCAAACCTATTGTTGCTATTTTTTTTTCATTGTGTGATTCATTCATTCCTCTTGGTATTTTGACTGAGCTTTAATCCCTTCCACCTACAAAAATGCAAGATGTATTTATGTTTACTTCAAGTAAAGTGCACGTCTCCACCAGTAGGTATGTATGCAGAACACTATTAAAGGAGGCATACATGATCTTTAATGTGAGTATCTTTAAAAGCAGCAGATGTAATATATAATAAATATATAATAATGGTGGGTGAATATAGTTCTTTCCCATTTTCAAATGGAACCCAGAAACTGGACTGACCCCTGTGACTATTTGGTTTTCTGAGTATACTTTCAAGCAGGCTTAGCCCACCAACATAATGCAGGTTTTCTATGTAAAGCTATTAATATACTGTAATTAACATACAGCATAATCAATCATCTGGTTTATTGCTGGGTGTCTTGCATATTTTGACTTGTCTGAAGGAAGAAGACTGTAACAGTAAAGGACACTGGTTATCCAGATCACCATCTTTATGGTGACAGGTACCATAAATTATGGGAAACAATGGAAACAAGAGCTGATCAAAATTCCCCTAAATATTATAAGAATTATGGCATTTCCAAGTGTGTCTATATCTTGAATTGGCATGAAGAAAGTTTGAAAGTGCCATGTAAAGGAGTTATATGCTAGTTTAGATAATTTTCTAAAATAATTGCTCACCAAAGTACCTTAAAGAAGTGGTAATGGGAAAACAAGGAAGATTTTAAAATGATTAAAAGTGGTTAAAATAAAGGAATTTCAGAGTAGAAATATATAGTTCTTTCTTACGTGGAAGGAGTTCACTACTGAAATTCCATAGGCATCTCTACCTGGGCCTGTGTTGTTCAAGAAAGCAACAAATGATTAGAGAAAAGGGATGGATGACTGTTGAAGACGCAAAACCCTCAAAATTTATATTCAGAGTATTTCACAAACATGTCCAGGTATTGATTGACTAGATGATTGAATGCATCTAAATGCAACAGGAGGCTCATGGGAAAAAAATCCTTTTCTCTTTCAAACTGATGGTCTCTGAGCTGCCTACTACTAAAGAATTGAAACTCAAGTCTTAACAGGAAATGTCATAAGAAAATCGGCTCGGGAGCTGGTCCTGGTCAAAAAGTCAAATTGAACATTACAATGTACTTGGAAAAATGGGGACAGCAGAAGAGCCGCTACGCTGCTGTTTGATTCCATCTGGTGCTCTGAACATGACAGCAAGAGAGAAGGCAGCAGCTGACCACAAGGACCCTCCCAGGCACCTGACATTCTTCTGAAATGTCATTTGTCTTCAGCCACTGACATTTGTAAACAACTTGTGACATTCAGGAGAACAATCACAAGATTTAAACCCTTGTTTTTTCTCATTCACACAAATGAGTTAAGGTCCACACTGAGTAGGGAAAAGTCATACCAAGAAGTAAACAATCAAACAAGGGTAGAGAGGCCCTGCAGAGAGACCTGGACAAAATAGCAGGGGTGAACAATCACCAACCATATGAAATTTCATTACTCAGCTGCTGGATTCTGCACTTGGGATGGGGCAACTCTGTATGTAAAGACTGGGGAACAAGAGGCTGGAGTGCAGTGCCACAGAAAGGGACCTGGAGGTCCTGGTAGATCAGGTGAATCTGAGTCAGCAGTGCCCTGGCAGCCAGGAGGGCCAATCATGTCCAGGGGGGCATCAGGCAAAGTATCACCAACTGGTCAAGGGAGAAGATTGTCCCCCTCTGCTCTGCACTGGAGCAGCCTCACCTTGAATATTGCGTGCAGTTTTGGGCATTGCAATATAAGAAAGAAATTCCTAAGTTGTTTATGTACAGAGATGTGTGTTCAAATCTATTGTTTAATAAAAAATTTAAAATTCTCCATATATAGATATCACTGATGCAACTTAACCTAGACAAGATTTGGCCTGCAAGTATGTGTATTTTATAACTATGACTCACAGTCACAGATTGGACTATTTGAAAACTTTGTTTTGTTTGGCTTTGTTGTTGTTATTGTTGTTTGGGGTTTTTTTTTTCATTTTTTTTTAATTCAATGTTAGCAATTGATTTTTGTGGATTAGTGAAGAAAGAATTAGAAAGATTTTCCTTCCATATATTAGATTGTCATTAACATAAAGCACACTGGGAAATCTTTTGTAGTAGGAAATATGGGGACAGAGGAAGCTGCATCTCACAAAACTAGTAAAATAAAGGAAGCAAAAAAAATAACATCAAAGACAAAATGCCTATTACAATTGTTACAATCACTAGTTATTCTGTTCCTTATTTTGAGGAGTCGACAAAAATGCTGATGTCCTGTCTGATGAGCTGTAAATGCGGTGATTGGAATCTTATTTTTGGGATAAAAAATAGGTGTCATCTTATTTGCAACTATTCTACAAAGGCCTTGGTACCATGAACTACCTTTGATGTGTAACAAATGTCTGGCAGAAGCAGACATAGCATTCTTGGATTTCTGTTAACTATTTGCAAAGCCATTATTTTTGTATGATTCTGCACAAAATTTATACAATAATTCCACCAGTGAGACATAGGCAAACCTTCGAAAGAGCATGTGTAGCACCTAGCAGGACTGTCTCAATCTTCATAATCTTTGTGTAGCTACAGAATAGGGAATGCATAAGAGTATTATTATATAAAAGCTTAAATTAAGGAGGAATTCCTGTCCCCCATTACTTTGGAGAGCAGCAGGAATTAAACATCATGCTGTCAAGTGATGTTGAAAACTGTTGACTTTCTCATAGAATCCTTTTTGCCAGACCATAGAATGGAATTTAGGGCAATAACTCAGGTAGAAGAAAACTTGAGTCCAGAAGGAGGAACTGGGGATTCAGTTAAAGTGTGCAGTGGAGAGATCATGGAGCAGGTTAAGCTACTGAGCATCCCAGCTGTGAAGTATGCTTTTGGACCTGGACCAATATGTTTGAATTTTGCTGTTTTGAGCCATGGAGGTACCAGTCACAGATATTTTCAGAGTGTGTCCTCTTGCTGGCTTTTTAGTGAATTTGAACTCCAGTCTAAAAATTGTTGATCTGTTGATTGTAATCCAGTCAGATCTGCCATGGTCATGTCCTTGAACTCTTTCAACTCATCTCCAGTTCAATCTCCAGCTGAGTGAACCACTTCAAGCACTTAAGCTCATCTGACTCCATGCCATCTGACTACAGGTATTTTTTATTGTTGTTTTGGGGTTTTTTGTTTTGTTTGTTTGCTTGCTTTACGTCTTTGAACAATCTGAAACCATGGTGTTTTGCCAGGCAAACACCTTGCCAAATAATGGAGAAGAAATAAGTGTGTTGTGGGGAAAAATGTTGTGGGGTAGGATTACAACAGCTCTGTCTTAGGTGGGTTTACAGTGCCAGGAAGGTGCAACCTTCACCTCTTACAGCTCAGGATGTGCTCACAGTAACACAGTAGTTTGGATCAGGATTCCTTTTGTCTTGTTCCCATTTATGATGCATTGATTTGCATTACATAGAGGTCTTCATGCCCAAGCTATATCCAATTTAGATAAAATTGATAGTTGGACTCCTAATGCACTGCAACTATGGAAGGACAGTCAGCTGACATAAGTGGAATAGGCCTATTCTAAAATCCTCCCACTAAACAAAGCCAGCAACTCTCCCGCATCCACATGCCATGAATGTTAGTTCTTCAGTACCAGCATTTTGGCTTTGCAGGTCTGTTCCTCTTGTGCTGTGTCATGCAGTAGCAGTGCAGACATAGCTTCACCATTTGTAGAGAGGGTAAGCTTGGAGTAGGCTGAGAGTTTTTTACTTCTGTTTTCATTCATCAGCCTTCCATAGGGTATCAGTGCTGTGATGAAGAACTATCCCATATAAAAAGCTAGTAATTTCATTATCCCAGAAAGTGATTTCTGCATGGCCCACACAAACATTAAACAAAACTATGAGCCAGGCCATCTAAACTGGTAATGCTTTAACAATAATACAGATTGTGATATTAAAACCTTATTTTTCAGTTGGATTTGGACTCTCCCTGATGTGTGTTAAATTAAAAAAAAAAGAAAGAAAAATATAAAAAAGAAAAAAAAAAGAAAATTGAGAATACCTATTATTCATGTGTTTCTAGCACCCAATTTTCAAATTATTGTGAGGTTTATGACTAAATCTCATGATTTGGCAATGCTATTTGAAAAGAAAGAGGGCAAGCACTTAGAACAAATAAAGAAAAGTGCCCAGATGTATGTTTGTAAGAGACTACATAATAGTGAGAAATTATGGTAACTATAGTGAATAATCATTTCCCCCCTCCCATTGCCAGCATTAAAAGAGCACTGAAGTCAATGGCTACTGTCTCTGAAAAATAGACCTTGAATAGTCAAAGTATTTTTTTTCTAAGTTTGTCTCATCTGTGTCTTCCACCAGTCCGGACAATAATTGCTGCGACATATACGCACACACACGTATGATAAGAAAACAGGATTAACTACCATTATCTGTCTTCCAGTAACAAATATGTGCTAACTTTTCTCTTTGTCTTAAACATACGTTTCTTACTCTCTAGCCTAGAAAGGTAAGATTGTAATCACATAGACAGCACCTGAGTCTAACAAGTTTACAGGGTTCTAACCAGAGGAATTCAAAGCAGATGTTACTGACACCGATTATATTGTTCTAACAGTGTGATGTGAAAAGGCACCTGATTATTTGGATGTGTGTGCGTATCCTCAGATGTTCTCTTAGGTGTTTAAAGTCTGTAGTACTCTAAAAGCTACCCTTAAGTCAAACAGAGATTGTAAAAAAAGGAGTAAAAAAGCATGTTGCTTCTTTATATTGTAAGGGAACACCATTTAACTGATATAATCTTTGTATCTGCTGTCCTTCCTCTCTCCTGGGAAAAGAAACAAATTTTTATTCCTACCCCATGGTTTGTTTCAGTTGCCTGTATTGTCAGCAAGTATTTGCTTTGCCTGTAAACACACTGTACTTTGGTCTCAGTCAGTTTTTAGGCTATTTTTCCAACAAAAACACTTAGGGCATGGCTCTTTGTTGTACTCCATGTATTGTTTATTGACTCATTTGCACTTAAAATATGTTCCTGGAGAGATTTTTTTTTCGTATATTAATTCAAAGCTGTTCCTAGTCAGATTGTTTTAATATGTGCAATAAATAGGTTGTGTATACAAAGACAAGTATTGAGAATTTTCTTTTTTGTTGATGTAAGTTCACTGAGTAAATTACTATGTTACAGAGCATCTGAGGAGTTCTTTTCTTCCCCCTCTCCCCCTCCCCCCCCCCGCATTTATCCATTTCTTAGTGTGATATATAAATTATTTTTATCTCCTCCTTTGATTGATCCCATATAGGTACACATTTTTATAAAAGCATTATAGAGTATACCTCTGTTAAGACGTGGAGAGCTGATTTGGAAAAGAGGAAAAATGGAATAATTTAGCAAGAGATTTGATATTTCTGTTGGTTCCCTAACAAAGCTCTTCATCTCACCTAATTGTTCAGGAAAGAGCTGCTTCATTTTCCCAACAGTACAAAGTTAGGGTAGACATTAGGCAGATGCCCAGAGGTAATGTCTGTAACTCTGCCTGCAGAGAAGCATCTTTAAAAAACAAGACTATTTAGTGTTGAGAAATATTTCTAAAAGGCTGTTTGTTTTTCTGAAGTTTTCCTTTTCAACATGAATCACTGGAGACCAGTCAGATAACAGAAGAGAGAGCCTTTTCATCTCTAGACAGCTCTTCAAAGAGGTGGATGGGAATTTAGCCACATGATGGGTTCCATTGAAGGAAGATGTACAATTAGATCTATGTATTACTTAACCAATGGGTTAAGTAATGGGTTTTGACCATCTGTAAAGCTGCAAACATTTTCTGTGGAAGATACCATCTCTTTAGAAATTTCACTAACATGGGTAGCTCCATGCATATACGAAGGTGTTTTCCATTGTCAACTTTCCCATTTGCATTAGAAACTGTATGTGCCATCTATATGCCATTCTCTTGAGGAATTTCATGAACATTTTCTCTGTATCATAGTTCTGTGCAGCTTACAAACATAAAAGTGAAAAAAATGTCTTGCCAACTTAGCCCTAGTTGTGCACCCTCTGTGCTCATCATGACAAATAGACTTCATGAAAATCTTTCAGACACCAGAGGTCTTCTAACCACAAGAGGAGAGCTTTAATATTTACTCAGGACTCTTTGGAATTTGAATGAGTCCATTAGGCAGCTTTCCTGGTTCATCAGCATTTGGGGTATCTTAACTCATCCTGGCTTCCCAGCAAAGAGAGGATTTCAGAGCTACTTGTTCCACCACAAAATGCTGCAGACTTGTCTGTCACATCTCACTTCTTCTACTCTGCCTGTAAGGGCTGGCATAACCCAGAGCTGAATTGATTGTCCAGTTGGCAAAATGCTTTGGGAATCTTCTGCGTGAAAGTTGTTCTCCAACAGCAGCCCTAGCTACTGTACGTATTTTTTTTCTGCCTACTCTTATTAGAATAACTTATCTAGTTGGAAGTAAAGAGAGAATAAATTTAGGTCATTCAGAATGCCCAGGCTGGCATTTGGCCAGGGCATGTTACTGATGTTCGTTTATTTCCTTTCATTGTTATAAAGAACTTGCTGTTTCAGTAGTGACTGCTGCAGGTGACTGCACATCTGACATTTCCGTGATGATGCAGTATAATTTTGTCTGTATTTCTACATTACTAGGGAGGACATGGGTCACTCTTTTTTGAATTACTGATTGAAGAAGTTTAAAATGTGGATGGACTATAGTTAAACGTAAAAAAAAAGAAAGATTACTGGAATAAGAGCTCCAGCTGTGATGAAGAAAAGAACTGTCAAATGAGGTATAGCTACTTCATGTATGGATGGGTTTGCTCTGGACTGGCAGGACTTAGCTATTTATCTGCACGTAGCTAAGCATAATGTGAATGTAGAGATGAAGTCAGTTCATACCACTACATGCTAGCATGCTTAGTTTGAAAAAAGAAACACTGAAAATCTGAGAATTAGAAAGTTTTTAGACACTGAGATTTGGAAGACCTAAATTCTGTCTTCTCCTAGAAGTTCCCTGGGTGATTGTAGGCACATTAAAACCTGAAGATGTTGATTTTGGACAGGAGCCAGGTACCTAAAAGTGAGTTACTGTGCCATGGAATTACTGCAGTACTCAAGCAAGCTTTGTAGGCTTGAACCTCAATCTGTTCCTTGGTGTCTGGTGCTTGTAAAAACGTAAGCAGTCCCTCCCTACCAAGGAAGTGTGATGAGAGCAAGTGCCACAGAGCAAATAAGCTACTCTGGTACCTGTGTTTGAGACAAGTGGATAAAGACAATGATTCAAACGGAAAATCTGTTTAGTGTTGTAGACATTCTGTAATAACAGTTATATATGTTTTGTGCTTTCTGGCAGGTGATCCATATACAGGAAGAAAACTTGGTCCTGCTTCCAGTAAACAGGATGACATCTGTCTCGTTTGACCCAGCTGACTGACAATTGTCCTGTCTAAGCTGCAGATTCTGTGCCTAGTCAGTGAAGGGGCCAAGCTCTTCCAGGAGGCAGTTCATACAATCTTAAAATGAATGTCTAAGACAGAGAGAACTGAGTACAATCCCTTTGAGGACTCTCTTTTTTCACAATCTAATGAGGAGGGTCTCTGGAGGTCTAGCTCAGCCAAGGTACTTACCTGTTTGATGGCTACGTAAAATTAAATTAAACAGTGTAATCTCCCTCCAGATGACAGAAAATACTTGAGGAAGTTCAAGTGTTTAATCTCTCTTCATGATTCACAGGGTACAATGATATTACAAAAATATATCTGTAGCAAAACCTTTTTGATAAAACATTCTTACTAGGTAGTCTGTGATTAATCTTTACTCCTTAGTTCTTGGAATTGCTTCTTTACATGCCCTAAATAGAATGAATTCTGATAAAACTTCAGTCACTATAGAAGAGAGGTTAATATATTTGAACTTTCTTCACATCCATGGTCAGTGACAAATCATACTGCTCCTATGTCAGCGAAATAATTACAGTCTTATTTGTGAAATGTTACTTACCTGAAATGAGTCATTTGTGGTTAAGTGAGAAAACATCAGCAACAAGAAGGCAATGCATGGCTTAATTGGAAACTTGACTCTTTTTGCCTAAGCCAAAATAAAATCAAATGAAGCCACTGTAATGCAGACTGCTTTGCAGTTTTGGAGCCAAGCATACAGCCTTACATTGTCACTTCTGCTAATATCCGAAGCCAGGAAAAGAACGTGTTGATGCTGAACTCCTCAGGAATATAAGGCTCGAGAATTTGTCTCAATTTTCATGCTGTAACAAATCTTCAACTCTGGGAAACAAAGACAGGTTTCTCCAAAGCAGAAAACTTACACTGTATGAAACATCTTGAGTGGCTTGAATGACAATTTTATACAGACCATAATTTGAACAGTTCATGAAGACTTATTGGCCATCACCGGAATGGAGCATATTCAGTGCTGTGATTCCAGCTGTGAGAGAAATATTGCACTTGCACTGTATGCTGTGGCAGAAAGACTGGGATGTATTTTATGCACACTGCTGCTCTTCCTTATATTTTGCAACCTTTTCAGGCTTCTGTTGAAAAGATATATAAAATAAACATCTCATATTTAATGTTAATCTAATTAATTACTTTAGTGTCACAATAAAATTAATCACAGACCAGGGCATCTGTAGGTCATTCAGAAAATGGAAAATGATACACGAAGTTCCTCACTTTTCAATCCTTCTCTTTCATATTCTCTATTATTCCTAAAATCAGTGAATATGTGTTTCTACTCTGGGGACATCTTGATCCCTGTAAATGCAAGATGTGTGAAGCTTTTATCTGTATTCCTTAAAGGTTTAAAAAAAAAAGAAAAAAAAAAAGGGAGGGGAAAGTGATGCAGATGGATCCATATAAACATGTATGACAGTAGCTTGGAGCTGCATGCAGTAGCATAAGTAAACAGAGTGACAGGATGACTCCTCAAAACAACTTGTCATGTTTATGCTTGTTATCAGCTTTCCTGACAACGATTTTCCCATCAGCTAACTACAGACTTAATTAGGGCATTAACACAGTCCTGCCCCCACACGTCCTGCCTTTCCCCAGCTAAGTACTGGGTCATTACTGGGAGGAGAGAAAGGGGAAGGGAAAGAAGAAAACAATTGAAAATAAGTAAGGAATGAAGGAACAAAGCATAATTTTGATTACATTGCACAGGGTGAAAGTAGAACAAGCGGTGCCTTTCCATGTTTTGTACCAGATTTTGCAAGATAGGCTAGACTGCTCCACTGAGAGAAGAAAGACTAATTTCTGTGATTTCCACTTGTAAATGCTTACAAATGCAAGAAATGTGAACTCCTCCATTGTTTGTTAAGGTGCATCCCTGACTCACCCTCACGGAGTGGCTGTATAAAAAAGATCCTTCCTATGCACAAGACCCTACATAGCAAGTCATTAGATGCTTTTGGCAAGCTGTGCTTTTGGGGGATAGAGATGCTAATTGTTCCCATGAACCTTGTACAATGGCTTCACATCAGTTTAAAAAAATATAGTGCATTTTGCTGCATCCGGTCCCTGCAGACAGTTCCCATATCTGACACCCAGGGTAGAGCTCCATGGCAGACACCAATAGTGGCTGGAATAACCCTGAGCATTTTCATCACAATGTTATTCTTCATAATGACAGATTTTCATACACTACTATATTCAAACATTTGTGATATTGCAACTAGCAAAAGACTTGGATTTCCTGGTTTTCTTTATCATTGCACATTTTCTTGGCATTTATCATTTCTGGTATGTGTGGTAGATCATGTCTTGGTGGCAGGGAATTTTGCCTTGCTTGTCTTTCCTCCATTCACTGACATAAGACGTTTCCAGTTAAGACAATTAATTGTAGCTTACTGCTTCTGACCTGCCAGAATTCCCTGGTCAGTACAAGCATTCATCAACTCAGGCCTGTTCTTCAGTTGTATTACTGAAGTACACAGGGGCAGGTCAGTGATATGGCACTCTATTGGATGCCGTGCCAGCAGAAACCCAGAGATGGTGGTACTCAAACTGAATTATAGCACAGATGTCTCTGCAATGAGCACAACCAAATGTTATATCTGTTGGGTGGTATCCAGGCAAATTAATAAAACGGTTTCCACTTCAGTAACCAGAAGGTGTTAAGGAGTAGCTATTAGCAACACAGGAGATTTAAAATCAATTTTTCCCTAAGGAGATGTTAGAGAAGCTCTTGGAATAGTTTTTTATATTTGGTGTCACTTTGGAAAAGACATAGGAACAATCTCAGGAGGAAGTGTGAAACTTTTGGAAAAAAAATAAAGGGAACATCTATGGTGCTCTAGACATCTGTCAGTCTGGGACCAAAAATTGAATGGACAGTCTGAATCACCATTAAGAAGGATGTAACAGAGAATAAACAAACTAGTACATAGGACATGAAAAATAAAGCTTATTGTTACTGCTTAGCCTAGTTCATATTATAAAGACAATAGTATTGATGAGATAGATTTCTGTAAAATCTGACCTTGTACTTCTTTTTGATTTAAACCTGGATAAAGTAAAATCAGTATTACAACAACTAAAATTTGGAAGCATACCAAATCTCAAAATATAACTGTAAACAGCGAACTATCAATGAACAGATGCAGAGTTCTGAAGAGATCGCTGTTTTTCTTCAATATTTAATGTTTTTATAAAGAACCTGGAAGGAAAAAACAATTACAGACTAAGCTTATAAAAGTACCAAAATTAAGGAGAGAATGATAAAGTGAAAAAAGAATCAGTCACTTTTTTAGAAAAATAGCCAGTATGTGATTTAGCTAAGTCAAGTAGGAAAAAATGGAAGCAAGAAAGCTGATACATTGCATCTATAAGAAGAACCTGAAAAGAACAAGGAGGTTATGATGAGCAGAATATATTTTGTTTTGCTAGTATTATAGTTATAACTTCTGTTTAATAGAGTACCTGGGAATACCTGCTTTCAGCAAGGACTATGTGATTCTGCAGAGATACAGAAAAAAATGCAACTTCTATCTTTCAAAAGCTGTCAGTGAAGTTTTGCATCGAAAAGGTTCATGCCATTTCTGTATGTATGAACAGGATGTTTTTGCATTGGAGTGGAGAAGCACCAAACTGCATGCTAGAGTGATAGGTGTATGGAGATGCATTGAAGCCATAGATAAGATTAAAGGACTCGAAAAACTGCCTTATATGAATTGCTCATGGAGTTTAACTAAGTAGAATGTCCAAAACTGTCTTTGAGTATTTTCCTTGTACTTTGTAAATTTTGAATGATTGAAAAGCTGATAGTAGAGGACTTTTCCAGTCTTTAAGACAAGTTAAATGCAGTTAGATTTGATAAAGGGCCCCTTTTTAACTGCTTTGATATAACTCACAAGGACTAAAGGGTAAACCAAGTCTAGTTGCTTATTTAACTATATGCTCTAGTTATAAAAAAAAAATAAATTAATTCAGAGAAATCATCTGGCCTATGTTGCTCTAGGAGGTCAGACCACATAATTTTTGCCTTAATTTATCTATGAATATAGGAAATCCATTCTCATATTTTTATAATTTGATTCTCCCTTTCTTTGCTAGAAGACACAGAGAAGACTAACGACCCAAAGCTACTGTTTTACTTAGGGAATTGAAATTTTCATGGGCTTTGATCAAAGCATTTTACCTCTTGGTATCAATTATATCCTCACCATGACAAAAGAAGTGATAGTATTCTGGTCTGTTTGCTCTTCTTGGTTGCAGATACTTAAGGCAAAAATGACAGAGGTAATTTAACCATGTTCTTCCCACAATGTATTTCAGAAGGACTCTGGGTACCAGATACTTTTGACTGTTGTCATTGGCTTTCACAACACTCTCCCATCTGAGAAGGCCCCAATGAAATTATATGTTCTTTTAAGATGGGTCACTTAGCTAAAAGAAGGCTGAAAATACCACATGGAGTTTCAGCTGCATAATTTCCAGTGATTATTGTGGGACCCTATGTTCCTGGGCCTTGGGCAACGCTTTGAAAATGAAGGGGTTATTGCCCAATCTTTATATCTTTGAAAGAAGATAAAATTAGAGCAGTTTTTAAAAGCAAGCCCTGCAGGTTCACTGAACAGCTGCCTTCAAAGGCAATTTCCTTGTCTCAATAAACAAGAAAACAGAAACACCTGGATCTGGACACATCAGTCTTATTTTTGGGAATGCTACCTTTTAAAAATCAGATGGTTGAAAACAAGAAAGTATTCTCCACAGTGAGAAAATACTGTGTATCTGTATGCGCTTTGTCCTATGGTGATATTAGGTAGTTCTTATATAATCCCATTAGCCCAGAGTAAAAGCATT
Source organism: Campylorhamphus procurvoides (assembly GCA_013396655.1). Classification (NCBI taxonomy): domain Eukaryota; kingdom Metazoa; phylum Chordata; class Aves; order Passeriformes; family Dendrocolaptidae; genus Campylorhamphus; species Campylorhamphus procurvoides. The sequence goes on from WBMV01009196.1 coordinate 118,741, forward strand.
AAGATTTTATGAGTAGTTGAGTTACCTTGGACAAAGCATCTTAGTTTACAGCTCTGCTTTTGACTCTGTTTGTGCATGTTCCAAAGACACTCAGCTCCCTGAAAATGATTTTTTTTTCCAGTCCTTTGGGAAATTCTCAGTAACTGGAATAAACTGTGTTGTAATCACAATTTATATGTACAATCCACTTGAAAATTTAGCATAGTTCGATTTTGTTTAAACAAAGTCTAGGTAATCTCTACCATTCAAAAGAGCCTATTATAGTGGAAGTAAGTGTCATATCTCTTTCAGGAGTAATTAAATTACAGATAATGTAGACTAATCTAACACAGTATGAGTCAACATGAAAGTACATTTTTTTGTTTGTTGATTCTGATGCTTTTCTGTCGCTCCAAAATTGCTTTCATTATGCATTGTGTTTCTGAATGAAAGGTCTTAGTTTCATGCATTGCAAATCAACCCAAGAAGGCCAGGTTCATATTTAGATAGGGACTCATGTAAGGAAATAAAAAAGTTCCTTTCAAATTTTGGTCCCTGAAAGTGGTTTAAGAAATGTCAATTGGGGTATGAAAGATCAGGTTCATTTGTGGATAGATCTTCTTTGGGCAGAATAATAGTCAATTTGTAATTGTTTTAATAATGTCCATTAGCAACTTTCAGTGTCCTTTGCTGGTGATGATGAGAGTGCCTGGTAAGTCTGAAGCCACAGGCAAATTAAACAAATTGTTCATTAGTTGCAGTACATGAATTTGAATATTCCTTTGCTCTTGACATAACTAGAGTACTGATTAATGAGTAATTCCTCTTTCTGATTTTATTTAAGGAGTACTTGCTGCCAGGAGCCTAGTGGGAATAGAGGGAATTAGGATAGCAGACTGTAGTGAGATTTCAGTACATAGATACAAGAAAGTGTCAATGGGTGTCCATCTCTTAATACTAGGAATAAGAAAGTCTAACTCAGAAGAAATGAGTCAAGTCTTTTATCATGCAGGTTGACACTTAAAGTCTGCAACATCCACATCACATTTAGTTTCTCTCCTTTAAGCTGTGATTTGGGAGCTGAAGGGCTACAGCTAGCCAGTTTTGACACTAAATTCCTCTGAATTACCACATTAAATGTCTAACAGCTGACATGATGTGGAAAAATCAGCTATATTCATATGCAAGCTGTCTTAGAAAACATCACAGACTTTTCCTAATCTGGTCACCTGGAAAATACTAAATTGAGCAGCAAGAAAGTATTTTTAGGAGGCATAAGGGAAGCATTTCTGCACTTCCAACAGAAGACTGAAGTCTGTTGTTCAATGTGATCCTCATGGCTTTATCACTGTAACAGAATGATGCTGATTTATATCATCTGAAACATGTCTGGAGGGACTGAAATACGTCACCTTGCCAACACTTTCTATCAAAAAAAAAAAAAAGAGTGATAACATCTCAGTAAAAATTCTGTGAATGTATTTTTTTTCTCTTTTTATAGAAAGAACAAACATGAGGAGTCAAAGTAAGCCAATGGCCACAGAGAATTAATGCTAAAAGCTAACCCCAGCTGACAATTACTTTTCTCCTCTGTATCACTTTCCTTGGTTGCCAGTGAGCTTTTATGTATCACTGCCTTTAACCTTAAATCAAAGTGACCTGGGAATCAGGATTGTTAGTCTGCTGATTCATTGCAACTTTGCACATACCACTGAGCTAAAATTTCAGAAGTATCATGTATGTCTGGTGCTGCCTTAGCTATTGCATACCTCCTCCCCAGACCCTACACTGAAAGCGCCTGCCTCGGGGATGGAAAGGGAATCTTAACAGCATCTGCTAACAAAGATTTCATGGGTGTTACTCCTCTCTGTTGAAGGCAAAGCCTCTTCTGCTTTCTGTGGAATGGGTCAGGGGAATGAGTGTGGGAGGGGAACAAATCCTGCTTTCTGCCCTTCTCCCTTGTTGGCCTTACAGCCTTGTTGAAAGTCTTGGGTCCATAAAGCAATATCCTCTGAGACTGCCATTAGGTGCTGCGATTTAAACAGTGATTCCCGTTCTGTCTCAAGCTCTCCAGAGTGATGTTATTTGTCACATCCCACACCTGACAGGCACAATGTTACTGCAATTTCATCTCAAAACATAGGGACATAAATGACAATGAATATCAAAATTATAACTATAATAAAATTAAAATAACAATAAAAGTAGTAATAGTAATGTGTCAGAGTCACACGGTGAATAATTTTACAATGTTTAAAGCAGCTGCCTCCTTCCCACCTCTTTCCGTGTTCCTGATCACCTCAGCACAGCTGCCTCAGGTTGGCTGCTCAGCCCAGCACATTACCCAAGCCACCAGCAACCTGGCAGTATCTGAGCAGCCTGTGTGGTACCAGTGCTGCCAGTGAGAATTTAGTGGGGCTCTGGAGAGGCTTTTTTTTTGGGACCAATGGAAAGAAAAGCACCCACCTGATTATTTAGGCAAGCTTATTTCTTGTTTAGAGGTAAGACATGAATGAGCCCTAAGAGGTAACTAGTTCTATGATATTTTCAAAAAAATCATACTTCCTTACCCCTGAAAGTATAAGAGCCTTACCAATGAGTAATGTTTAATCTTGTCTACAAGTAATGAGTGGGTGGTGCCAAGACTGCCCTAGTGCCTTCATGTAAAATTATCTCTGCAATATTTCAGCAGTGACTTCAAAATGCATACCAATCACAGCACAAATGTTTCTATCTCCCTAAAAGTTGATTGCTGAATTTCAAAGGACTCTAGTTTGGGGATGTCTTTTCCAAATTGCCTCAAAGCTAATTTATCTTTCCTTGGTGGCTGAATGACTGAATCAACCCTGCAGTGATTGGTACCCAGATTTGTTCAGTGCAGGGGTAGGTAAACAGTGTTTTATCAAGAGATCTGTCTTGCAAATGATATAATCAAGCGATTTCTACAATGAGTAAAAAAAGTTATATTCTACCAAAAGCTCCTACTGCTTTTTTTCAAGTAAGTTAATTCCTTTGATAAATGCTGAGGATAAGTCAAAAGAAAAATTGAAAAGTCTAATATTTTGGAATGTGCAACTCCAAAAGAGTTATGATCTTAAACTGGATCAGGCTAATCTCTAGAAATGATTATGTTTGCAAATCGTAACATCAGATGCTAATGATAAATCATCTAAAGTTTAACCTATCAGCAGAAGGAATGTTGCTAGCAGTCACTTAGGAGAAACAATCTGCCCCCCCCCCCCCCCCCCCNNCCCCCCCCCCAGCTAAAATGAATTAGGCCCAAATTTTTCTAAATATTAAGTATGTGCCTTTTCCTTCTCAGGGAGAACTCACTTTTCTAAGTGCCTGGGAAGAACAGTTTTGGCTCTGTCTTCCTTTTCCATCTAACAATTTGGCATAACTTGTTATTTGGTGCTGTGAAGATAGTTTGTTGCTGCAAGCCAACAAGTGGCTGTGCTAATAACCTAACAGCCTCCTGCTGCCACAGGAGCTCCCTCCTTCTCCCCAGTCTGTGCCTTCCTTTCTTTTTCTCCCCTTTCAGAGTCCCATTCCCATTGCTTTGTCTTACCCTTTACTTGAGTCAATTGAATCAGTTAACTCAAAGAATTATCTACTTTCTCATTATTCCCTTCCAATATTTTTCATGTTCTTTTTTTGCACACCATCTTCTTTTCTCATTTTCCTGTTAAAGGTTTTTCCTTATTTCTATTTAGTTTTGTGTCCTTTTACGTACATCTTCAAGTGTACTGAGAGAAGAGTATCTTGCTTGAGCTCTTTAATATCATTATAGGAAAATTTTCTTTTGAGTGTGGACCCCAATTTCCTGTTAAACATCAGTAGGTCTGTAAAGGCCTTTTGGAAAGAGTTTGTGTTGTATTTGAAGGGTGGGTGGGGGATTGGCAAAGTCTCATCTCTGGACATGAGGAAAGCAGACTTCAGGCTGCCCAGGGAATTAGTAATTAAGGTCCCCTGGGAAAAGGTTTTTGCAGGTTCTGGGGTCCATTGATGCTGGCCACTTTTCAAACCACCTCTTAAGGACATAGGAGCAGGCAATTGCCAAATGTTGGAAGTCAAGCAGGCAAGGCAGAAGGCCAGCTTGGCTGAGCAGGAATCTCCTCTTGGAAGTAAGGCAGAAAAGAAAGCTGTATGCCCAGTGAAAGCAAGATCAAGTGACCCAGGAAGAATGTAGAGATGCTGCTTGCCACTGTACGGAGAAGATTTGTGCAGCAGAAGGTAAGTTGGAGTTAAAGCTGCAAGAAATGTGGTGGACAATACAAAGAGTTCTTTCAAATACATTAATGGCAGTAGGGAGTATAGAAATATCACCCCATTCCAGGATGAGGATGGTCACCTGAAAAATAAGGATAGAGACAAGGCAGAGGTGTTTAATGCTTTCTTTGCCTCTCTCTTCAACACGGATGATGGACCAAGGGGATTTTGGTGCCCTGAGCTGGAGGACCATGACTGCAGGAATAATCAACTCCCAGTTGACCCTGAAATTGTGGAGGAACTGCTGCTCCAGCTGGTCAAGGGAGGGGATTGTCCTGCTCTGCTCTGCACTGGGGCAGCCTCACCTTGAATATTGTGTGCAGTTTTGGTCACTGCAATGTAAAAAATATATTAAGGTATTAATATCCAAAGAAGGGCAATGAAGATGGTGAAGAGCCTTGAGGGGAAACCACATGGAGGTCACTTGGTCTGTTCAGCCTGGGGAAGAAGAGATTGAGAGGAGACCCCAATTGCAGTTTCAACTTCCTTGTGAGGGTTAGAGGAGGGACAGGCACTGATCTCTTCTCTGTGGTGACCACTGACAGGACCTGAAGGAATGACCCAAAGTTATGTCAGGGGAGGTTTAGGCTGGATATTAGAAAAAGATTCTTCACCCAGAGGTTGACTGGGTGCTGGAACAGGCTCCCCAGGAAAGTGGTCACAGCACCAAGCCTGAGCGAGTTCAAGAAATGTTTGGATGATACTCTCAGGGACATGGTGTGACTCCTGGGCTTGGTCCTGTGCAGAACCAGGAGTTGAGTTCAATGAAGGGAGTGGGTCCCTTCCAGTTTAGTGTAATCTGTGATTTTGAACTACTCTCTATGGTGCCTCTCAGACTGAGGTGGATTGAAACTACCAAGAATGCCTTTACTGACTGAACATCTGAGGACAGAAATAAGCTTGAAAAGGAAAGATTGGATTTGGCTCTGAAGATGTACAGTTTATTGATACAGTGCTTATTTTAAGAGTGTTTTTGAGCTCAATTCTATTAACATCAAGTCTACAGACTCAGGTCCCTGCATAAAATGTAGTGGAAGAAAAAAAGAAAAAAATCAACGTTCTTAATATGTACCCAGTTGTGTAATTTTCAGGTATTTTTCCAATGCTCTTTGACCAGACAGCATGTGAGGGAATTAAATGCTTATTCTCTCTGTTTTCCTTACTATCGTTTATTTTCCCACTTTCTTTTTATTTAATCATTGGAAAAAAAATTTATGGATTTTTATGGTGTCTTTTGTAAGAAATCAGCAAATGGCTTGTAAAAATCATATACAACTGAATTAGCTAAACCCATTGTTGATTCCTAAGATAGACTGTAGTAGCTGCATGAAAGGACAGAAAAAAATGCTAGTAACCAATTTAAATTTAGTACTAAGTAATATTTTGTACCCAAGGGAACATTTAATTAGGCATTTTATAATTACCTTATGTGGAAACTCACCAGGAAACCATGGTTGATAATACATCTCTTATGAAATATTCCAAGAGATTGTGTCACAAGTTAAAAAGACTGTTTCTCATAAGATTCAAATATCTTTTCGTATGTGTTTTTAAAACCTATTCCAACGGCTGCTTAACCATACACCTGCTTTGAACAAACATCTAAGGACACTTACCTTCTCCAAAGACATATGTTTTGAAATGCTGCTTAGTTCTTTCAGAGACCAATGTCCTTGCAGCCCTTGTGAAGTGCCTTTCAATTTGGAGAAAGGCTAGAACACCATATAATGGGGACAAAAATAAAGGATGTGTTATCTTTGAAACCATAACTATATAACCACCCTCCTCAGTAATTTTCACTCTACCTAGTATACATAGGCTCAAATTCAAACTCAAGAAAGATTGAAAAGACATTTTTTCCCCCCAGGAAATTAAAAAGTATTGCGTAAAATGACTGGAAAGCTGTTTCTGTTTCTCTCCAGGAGAGAATTCTGTCTTTCTTTGCTTCCTTTTCTTGCCTTTGGTTTGCCAGCTCAGGGAACTCTGGTTCTAAAATGAAGCCTACTCTTGACAGTAGAACTGGCTGAGGTATAAGGAATAGCGAAGGAATCTCCCAGCTATATCACCAGCCCATGTAGCTATGATGAGGGAAGATCTCCTTTCAACCCCAAAGACTGCATTTGTTTTTCTGAGGAAGTATTTCCCAGCCTCATCAGTCTGGCAAAAAGTCATACGTAGCACAGAAATCCATGTCTCCAAAACAAGGAGATGGGTAATCCTATGCAGCTTCTGTCTGGAGCCATAGTGTCAGCACTGTTTTTGGGCAGGCATGTCTTCGCTCCTGGGGGTGCCCTGAATGGCACAGGGATCTCTGTTGATGATGCTTTGGCTCAGTTGCCTGCTGAAACCTTCATTATCCTGGAAGGAGCCTCAAGCTCTGATGAAAATGGAAAGACAAAAGGGGAAAAAGTAGGCCTCTGGACCCATTTTTGTCTTTTATATGATGATCATGCTAAGCTTACTGTAACAGAATGAACCATTGTCTTCATGATTCGTGAAGCAGAGTTATCCACGGACATGCTCTGCTTGTCTTGCCACAGGCTGTGTGATGCACAACACATACTATTTTACCTACTGCTATTTTAAAGCTGTGCCAGCTTTTTTTCAGAGACCTACTCACCTCTCTGCCAAAAATGACAGTATTAAGTATATTCTTACAAATGGATTAATGTATGCTTTCTGTAATCTGCCTTTTTATTCAGTTTTTCTACTTGCAAGTAGTTCTTGTGAATAGAATAGAGCTGACCCTACTCTTTACAGATGAAACATTGAAATGTACACTATAAAAAAAGAATAGGGGGTTTCATTAGAAACTGCAGACTTACTATTTGTAGTGTATGGCAGCACCAGAGATTTTGTCCAGTGCTACTTCTTTTATCAGGGAAATAATGCAGGGAAAGGTCAAAATTCTTCTTGGCACTTTCACAAAAATGTCCTGTGAATTTCCCTTTTTTGAATTTTCCACCTCTTGCATTCTGTGCATTCTTCTGGATAGTTAGGTCTGAAAGCTGATGGTCTTTGTCACCCTTACTATTTAGTATTCGGCTGTCTCACAGATGCTTTCATGCTCGGACTATTAGATCAACTGAAACTGGTTCTAAGAATTCTCTGTCCACCCCACAATGAACAGTTTGTTTCTATTCAAACTAGTAGAAATAAGTATCCGAGGACATGGGAAGATTTTTTCACTGGACTGTATTTTTCACTTTAATTAACTGTTGCATATATATGGACAGGCTTTGGGAGAAAAATACACTTAGCCAAGAGGAACTGTATTTGAAAGGAAAGGAAATAGACTTTGGCTACATGATGTTGCCTAAGTATTCATAATACAGAAATTAAAGAAACCTACATTTGAGTTGAGTTTGTTAAGAGTTTTAGGTATCTCTTCTACTATTGACAGGATTCTGTGCTTTAATGGTAAACTGCCACCTTTTTCTACTTTATTCCTAAACACAGGTCAGAACAACTCTCTGATTAAATAAACTAAAATAAAGCATAGAGTTTTGGGGATATGGTGTTAAAAAGAGAGGTTAGCTGCCTCTGTGATAATAAATAAAATGGGTCAGGTGCTGTTCTTCAGTTTTGAAGTCAATTGGCATGACACATTTCAGATCACCATAGATAATCTCTCACAGCTCCCAAAACCAGGGTGACTACATTCAAACTGCCTATTGGGAATAGTTCTGGCCTGTGTTATCTGCTGCTTCTCTACAAAGAGTGATCTGTGAGTGTTGTAGTTGACTGTTCAAAACTGTGCTCACGGATTGTGCTAGTGATTTAAAAGCTCCTGTATTAGTGGTTGGCCTGTGTCCTGGCCATGCTTGGTTAGCTAGTAGTGATGTAGGTTTGGGGTTTTGTGTCCTCAGTCAAATGTAGTCACAGACACACAGCGAGAATTACTCTGACTTTCAGCAGAGTCTTCAAGCCAACAGAAAAATGTTCCTGTTGTAGCTATTTTCTTATAGAGTTCATTTAATTGTTTAATGAAATGGAAGCTCATGTTCATTTAACCTGTTCAATTTTCCTGTTATCAGTCTGTAGCTTCAAACGCACATACAATTCATCCAGACTGTGAGTGACTACCAGAGATTTTGTCTGAGATATTAAAGTAACTTTCCCTGTCATAGTTGGTGGCTGTGCTTTGGTACATGAAATTTGACAGATGACTACTTCTTCAGAGACAGGAAGTGAGAACAGTGTAATTGCTAGCAACTTTTCAAAGAAAATGACTTTATAAATGGTACTGATACTATGTTGGTGACATTATGTAACACACTTCAATTTGTTTATTGTTGAAATAAAGATGAGGTTGTAAATACAAAGATTTTTTGGAAATACCTACTTTGTGCAAACATTGCATCATAGTAGATAGGGTAGATGGAAGGCTTTACAAATGTCAGTATCAGTTTACCAATTGACTTGAATCTCTCTGTGCACATACTTTTTATCTGTTTCTTTTTGATCAGATGATCTGCATGATCTGCAGAGTCTGTTGAAGACTGAAGAATTACACGCTGTCTCTTTCAAAAATTTGCAGAAAGGAAGATGGTACAGGAAATCCAGAGTACTTCCCTAAACCCACTGTTTTATAGGGCACTAACTTAACTTCCCATTGAAAGAGTAATGTAGTAATCTCAAAAACAACAAAAAAAAATTAGACATAAACTTATCTGTCACTGGGGTGGTCACAGCCCTTGTGGGCTTTAGAATAAGGAATTTTAAAATGTACTTAGGTTTTGAAGCGCAAAGACGGGCAATGTAATCTAAAATTCCAATCCATTATGGAAAAGACTAACTGAAAAGCAAAGGAATATTCAAAGTGATATTGTAAAGAAGTAGTGTGAAGGAAGATTGAGTGGGAGAACTTCAGTGATGCTACAACATGATAATAAATAACATAGATGATAATAATTTCTATATATTTTATGTGTGTCCTTTCAAAACATTTCAAGTTTTATTCAAAAGCAATGAAATACAAAATAAAGACAAATAAAAATGGAAATGAGAACGGTATATATGGCACAGTTTAAAAGGCAAGTAATACTCCATACATGACTGAAATCCTGCAAATCTTCTTTAGTCATGTCTCCCTCAGACTTTTGCTTGGTCTATGAAGGCCTGATCCAGTTATGTACAGAAAGCTAACAGACCATTGCATCAAGCCCTGAACAAAGACTGATGAAAGTAGCATGAGTTTTTATGAAGTATGATAGAGTTCTCTACTCTGAGAACAAAATTAGAGAGCTAATGATATTAAAAAAAAAAAAGGCAGTTTGGTGTTCCTGTTGCACTTTCCTATAATACATGAAGGAGAGGCAAATATTGTCTCTTAAGAACCTGAAAACTCAAACAGTTAAATTTTTTCCTATGGAATGTGTCTTATATGGTGACCTCAAAGCCATTAGACATACAGGAATGTTTTTTCTTTCTGAGAGAATTGTCTTCATTTGTGACAGTTCCTTTACTTCAAACCAGTGCATATGTCCTATGCTGAAGAGCACTGTTTTACACTATCAAAAGTTCTCATCCTTTTTAACTCCTGGCAGTTGTTTTCTGTCTCTATTATGGCTACATTCAAGGCAGTGGTAATGAAGATCCTATATCCGTTGTATGCATGCTTTGGAGGAGTTTATTATGGATCAGTTATTGTCTGCTCCTTTGAATTGAAAACTTATTCTAGTTGGAAGGTTTTATTTAATCTTCTGAAACACAGCTTTTGGTTTAGTTATGTTTGAGAGGAATCTATTTGTTAAGCTCACAAACCACTCCGTTGTGTGAACTTCAGGAAAGCAACTGGGTTGACTGCTGCAAATGTATGAATGTCAGAAGTGTACTACTGGTGCCCAGAACAACAACGAAGATCTAGGAAGTTCCTCTTCCATATATGTGCTCATCTTGACAGCCTCAAGACATTTTAGTAGATTTTTGATGAGCAGGAAAATCCCCTTTGATTGCAAGAGCTGGAAGAACTACCATCCTATGGGTATGTGCATAAATGAATTAAGCTTACTCTGTTCTGCTGGAACAGGAAAACTTCATGATCTTCTCTTTGTCTCACGGAGATCTTTTTCCAAGCAGTACTCCATAATAGATATGAAGAGTGATGATAGCTTTCTTGTGAAAAAATATTATAAGAAATGCTCAGTGTGGGACTTTTTGCTGTCTAGAGTATCCTCTAGCTGAAGTTTGTCCCATGATGAGACCACGTACAAGGGCTCCTGTGGGAGACTTCTGATGGTGGGTGAAGTGTATACTCATGCTTCTTGTCAGCCAGGGGATCTAGGAAAAACATACTTCTGCACACACAAGTCTGCCTGAACAACCCTTTTTTTTTTTTTTTAAATGGTAAATATAATTAAGCACTATCCTACTTTCTTAAAAATGTTAAAAACTTTTTCAAAAGGATATGGAAATTTAGGCCATTTTTATGATTGTACTAAGGATCCATATTAAATATTTTTTTTAGGAAATAAAAAGAGTTTCACTTATGCAAGAAAGTGTTAATATTCATAGTTATTTTCGTTAAAAACCCCAGCTTTTCTGTGAAGGCATTCCTCTACTTGCATTTTGGATTAAGGTTGTTGTCTAGACAGTGCAACTAAACTAACTTCTCTTGACTTACTAAAGAGAGATGCACTGTTAATCATTTTAATTGCCCATAAAATTACCGAAAACCCCCTAAAACCTATGTGAAAGGAAATGTCTTCGTAATGGTAGTTTTGTGAAATTTGACTGTAAGTGGTAGTAGACAAAAGTACTTTGGAGAAGGGTTGGCTGCCTTAGTGGGCTGAGATGTAGGGACATGCATGGGTCATAGGTCTTTCCCCCAACCCATTTGCAAGCTGTCACCTTCTCTCAGATGATGGAGAGAGGCAGTCTTCATCTGGGGCTGGACTCTGGTTCACACAGAATGTGCCAGCTGCTTGCGCTCCTCAGCTGCCCAGCTCCATATGGACCAGACCATCATAAAACTAGCATGATTCCTGCCTCTGTTTTGAATCTTACCTTCAAATAGCAGCAGAATTTGACAATAGTAATCACTTGTTCATTGTTTTCCTCTTTTCTCTCACTGCCATAAGACATGACTCTTGTCCATGGTGTAATCTTGTTTACTGGTGACATTATGAAAATGTGAGCCAAGTGAACTTTGTAACTAATCATGCTTTTTCTTTAGAAACACTTTTTTGGGGAAAAAAACCCGCTTGGTTTTGCTCACCATGGTCTGACTTTTCTTTGCATTATCATTTCCAAAAGTTTGCTTTTCTTCATTAAAAAACCTTGAAGAATGTTCTCTAATTAGTTTCTAATGGCAAACAACATCTTGACCTCATTTGTCAGAAAATGCAGAGCTGAACTGTATTATTTAACAAGGGAATACCACACAAGTATGATTAATGTATGACACTTTCCATAACCCTATTTGACTTCCTTTGTGAATATTTAATATATATAGCATTGTATTATCAATCTCAGATGGCAAAAAAGTCAAGAGCTCATAGTATACAGTGCTTCATGTTATCAAATGAGCAATACCATATGAAAAACAGAGCTTTTTGAGGTATTTTGATAATAATTACAAAACAGAAAACAGAATCAAAGCCTGTGGAAAAGACATGTATTCCATTTCTCTCTGTTCCTCTTAACTTTAAATGGAAATGTCCTGAGGCAAAGGGAAGGTGGGAATGCAGAGAGACATGCATGGAAAAAGGCTGACAGGTTATCCAGACTTTAGACTGGGAATCTAAGGCACAGGAGAACATACCAATATCCCATCAGATGGCCGACTGGGATGCCCTGTTCCACTAGCAGTAATAAATAGGTTCACTTGACTAAACCAATGTCATTTATGTTTTCAAATCTATTACTAATTTTTATGCATATAGGCGATGGGAGCAGCTTCTCCAGAACACAGATCCCCCTGTTGATGGAACAACATGGTTAACCTATGATCCTTTTTTCTTCTACAGCATACACCATTCTGCAGGAGAATGATATCACTTCGTAGTCTTCACCTTTGTGCTCCCCATCCTTCTTGGAACAATGCCGTGCACGCTAGTTGGACAAAACTCCCATTGAAAGCCCTGGAATTTTTCTTGAGTCTAACATTAAGAAGCAGCTCTTGTTTTGTCTCAAGGGCAAAAGGACAATGAGAATTCTCACTGGTTTTTTATTTAACTTGGGGCCACATTATAGTGCTCAGAACTATCCATGTCTTTCTCTAAGCAGCAGGAAGACAGTGCAATCTGTGTATATTTTTTGAGGTTCAGTCTTCTCTCACTGTGAGCCAATACTATCCAAATGGCATATACCCCTTTATAATCAAATAAATTATAATAAGGCTGTTGGACATTTTGTATGAGCAAAGAGGTGTCCATATTGCAACTTCAGATTTACTTTAGAATTGTCTTATTCTGCTCCCTTAATTTGCTTGAGTGGATCACAGCTTCATACAGTAGGATTTTATGTCATCTTAATTCATCATGGTTCAAATATGTGAGCTCACAATGCTCAGATTCAGGTGTGGCTGAAGATTACACTATGCTACTGTGTCAGTGTAATTTGCTGCTAATCAGTAATTTGTGTCTCCAGCAGTATACCTTGTCACTTCGTACTCATATAAATTGACCCAAAGTTAGTAGTAAAAGATATGTATAAATAGTGCTTGCTTATTTTTATATTCTGTTTTGGTGAATGCCATGGCAGAAACAAACACAATGCCAAGAAGTGGAATTGTGGTTTTGTGGGTGTAAATAACAAAATTCTCAATGACTATAATAAGAATAGTTTTGTTCCTTATACTTAAATGTAGTAAGAATATGTGTCTGTGACAATAAGGTGTACAGATGTGTCTTACTTTATATTTGTCTTTTTATCTTTTTCATTCATATCAGATAGTACTTATTTTAAGGCTAAGTATTTTCTCAAAATATAGGTTTATTTAAACTAAGTACAATAGAAACACATGGATCAGAAAAAGTAATCAGCTAAAATAATAAGTCTAATGGTTTGGAAAGACCACCTAATAGCCACAGATTTTATTAGTGGTCATTTTAACAGTGCAGTATGCTCGTGACATAACATGTCTTTAATCACAGAGAAGAAAAACTAGCTGCATGCATACATGGTGAAATGTGAAAGTGGTATTGCAGGTTCATTTTCAGCAGTAGTTTGTTACATTTCCATGCTTGATTTTGCATAAGTCATGTTCTGTATTTTGAAGTGTGAAATGTGGATTACAGATGCACTGAGAGACTGAATGGTCTATGAGTAAGCCCTGTGCAACTGCATCTTCATGGCCTTCAGCTGGATTCAGGGGACAGGTCCTCTGGAGAGTAGTGTGAAAGACTGGGTTCAGGTTACCTAACAACTTTTAGTATAAAATGTATTTTTGGGGGACTGTGATGATCCTGTAGGCCCTGGTTCTGGGCAGATATAATAAATTCCTTGTTAGAAAATATGTGGCAAAAAAAAAAATAAATTGAAGAAACAGCCACAGTGGGCTTTCAAGGTGATAGTGGCACCTACATTTTTTAAGCCAGCTGTTGCCAAACTGATGCTTTCTTGCTATCTACACCCATCTTTTAGAGCTACAAAATTTATTCCTAGTCCTACCCAGTGACTTACACTTGTTCATAAGTAGCAGTGCTGCTTCCTCAGAGTTTGCTATAGGGCTCTAGTTTGTGCAATATGCTGAATTGCATAATATAAATTGACAGTAAAGTAACAGCTCCTGTGTAGACCCACCATCTAACAGAGGTCACCTGAACAGAAATGAGTTGCCCAGAGAATTCCTATTTTTCAAGACCCCTTAGATCAGCCTGTGTTTAAATGGTTACAAGTCTGTTTTGTGTTACAGTGCAGGAGGAATAACTCCCCAGACACCTTCCTCTCAAATAATCTTTTTTTCATGTTAGGACAATGTCAGTTGACAATTTTTGTTATAGACATGAAGAATATACCTAGTCTTTACTGATGTATTGCTGGGTCAGTCTTCAACTTAGGCCAAGTCTTCCTGAGCAATTACAGATATACTCAAATGGTACTGGTGAAGCCCTAGAGAGACAACACTATGCTGTTAAAGACACATTGCTCCAGAGTATTAAATGACTAACACTTGACACAATATGTATTCACTTGTCGTTTATCATTCCTGAAATGTTTCAGGGAATATCTTCACATTCAAGTATCTTGCAAAATTGCAAGTATCTTAATATTTTTAAGAGTTTTCTCACTGAAATTAATACCTTAGTACCTGATTAATACCTTGTTGATGCCTTTGCTTCCAGCTCTCTGGAAGTCATTGCATGGGCTACACAAGACATCCTTGAGTACGTAAAAAGCTTCGTATTGCCTTTTTGCTCTTGTGATTCCATTAGCTCTCACAGGATTGTTTCTGGATGCAGACCCCAATGATAATAATTATTGTGCTCAATGGCATGGTGTCATTTCACTCTACAACATCATTTAATATGGTATTGTCTTCATAATATTAATACTTAAGCGACTGAGAATTTCTGGAGGCTAATAGAGTTTTTGATTATTGTTTTGAAGTAGTGCCAGAGGCACTAATAAAAAAGTTATGGACACATCTCATGCTGTTACTCTGTTTTCTTGATGTGGCCTTGGTCATACTCTTGTTTACCATTTTTCTGTACACAAACAAACCAGCAATACAGTTTAGTATTATTAGCTCCACCTGCCTGGTTTTTCTCTCTTGAAGATACTGCTGAGAGCCCTGAGGCGCTCAGCTTTCTGTATCTGAGGACTGTTGTGCAAGAGTATCTTGCTTTGAAGAGTGAATTTGAGGTTTTTACTTGTTTTACACCCATACTGCCTCTCTTAGGTAAACAGCAACCATTTGGGCTGATATGATCACAGAACATGGCTGTCTGCCACTAGCTGTAAACCAATTATAAAGCTACATTTCAAGTTTTCTCTTTTTTTCTTTTCTTTTTTCTTTTTATATATATTCCTATTTCTGCTATTGTTATTATTGTTGTCTTTATTGTATTTCAATACTAACAGATCTGGATTATTTCAAATTATCAAGACTTCCCTAAGTACTCATGTCCATAGTATGGTAGTACCAGCTACAAAAAGCTGATTCTGGAATGGAGAAGATAATATAGAAGTACCAAATAGATAGCAAAATGTACACAGTGCTGAAAAACAGCCCAGGGATTCCTATCCTTTGGGTTTTTAGCATGATGCGGCACTTAACTTTGAATTTTGTGTTTTGAGAGTGTTATCATGAAACAGATGCCATTAGCTTGATACCACTAAGGCACCAAAAACAAGTTTGGAAGAATGCTAAATGAGGACCATCTTCGATAGATATGTCTCATCATATGAATAGACTCAAGAGAATAATAACATTATTCTAGCAGCTGTGTTGGGATTCTCTAGTGGATTCCACTAACATGGCAATGATGGATTATAGTCTTGGTATTGTAACACTGTTTATAATAACTACTTAGCATAGAATTTAAGATACCTGCCATGAGTAAAATAATTTTATTGTTCTGAAGTTTATGATAGCATGAAAGCAAAACTTTCTTATCACTGTTGTGGTGTTTGTTAATATGCTAATCACTGCAGGATTTTCAAGTACAAGAGTGACAATATGTTAAGATAGTTAAAGGTCACTTCCATTTTACTAGAGCATTTTGTTAGTACTGTGAGCTGCAAAGATGTCTTAAAGATTGTCACATGTCATTACTGGATACCTGGAAGAAAATAGTTACATCTGAAGACAGTCTTGTGAAGAATGGTTGATTTTGTCAATTAATATTTTCAGAGGAAATTTTATTTGAATGTATTCATATGAGTTCTTATCCTTTCTTAATGTACTTTCAGTTGTGGATAAAAGCAAGAATCTCCAGGCCAAATGACATTTTGGATAAAACACAACCATAACCGTTTGTGTTTTTGCTAAGGAGCTTCAGTGTGATTTTGGATTTAGGACCAGCCGGGAGTCAGGTGAGTTTCATCTGTGGATTTAAGGTAAGCATGCTCAAGACTCTTTAAAAATCTGTGTTATGGTACAACATTGCATATGTAATGTAACATATTAATAAGACGCAATACCTGCTGCATGTTGTAATATTTTGGATCAGATGTAGTAGAAACACCAAATACTAGACATAATGAAAATACATCAGGGTATTTTTTAAAAATCATAGCAGAATCATTGTTTGTTTTGTCTCTAATAGTTAAACAAATCACTTTATTTTTTTTTCTCTCAAAAGGTAAAAGTTATGGTGGAAGTAGACCCCGCTGGTAGAGATGTATTTACATGCTTCCTCAGCTACAGGACACCACAGCATGATGCTTCTTGGCACACACTCTCACAGTCCTGTAAGACCACATTCAGGTGGTGCCTTCAGGACATTCCCACTGCTCAGTCCTTCTCCATCTTCTGGGCTGGCTTTTATACTCTTTTCTCCTTTATTTTACAGACAGTTGAACATATATAAAAGTAGTTGCAACAATCTGATCTGCTCTCATGTTGTCTTCCTTTTGGGCAGTGGCCCATTCCTGTCTCTTGGGGAATGCTTGTGGGTTTTTTTAGCCAAACATTTTCTCCAAAAGGATTTCAATAGGCTCTCATGTTTACTCCTAAAAAGGATGGCAAGATTACACAGTGTCATCAACATATTTTAACTCAAAATATAGCAGTATTAAGCTTGCTTTCTTAAGAGACTGATCAAACAGTTCTTAGATGAGTAACTCTTCCAAAATATTGGTCTGACTCTTTAGTTTCGTCCCACATAAACACCCTTCTAATTTCATGTGGCTTACTGGCATTTTTGACTTCCTGTCCTGAACTATCAGACTGTGAACTGTAAACAGTGGGAAGATTTCCACCTAGGAAACTTCTGCAGTGGGCGATGTGTAGAGACAGTTTAGGCAGAGCATGCTGGAAGTGCCAGAGGTAAGGTAGAATCCAGGAGAGGGGTCAAATTAAATTCAAAAGTCCTACAAAAACTTTTCTTACATTAAAATCTTTTTTTTACATTAAAATAACCCATCACAGACAGATAGTCATCCTGACTAAGGAGCATGTTTCCCTATTATTTTTACAATACAGTCAAGGCAGATATTTCATCCCCTTATGCTTTTGATTTCAACCACTATTTCTCTCTCTTTGTGTTTTGTTGCCAGGAGAGCGCTCCTCTCCCTGGACCACTGTCACAGGCCACTAGTCTGTGACAAAGCTCAGTCTCAATCTCCCACAAAACTGAAAAAGGGAAAGTCACAAAAGAGTCCTTTTTCTTCCTTTTGCGTTTCGCCTTTTTCCTCACATGGAGAAACAGAGGCTGTACACTGCACAGGGATAGCTTACAGCAGATGAGAGAGGGAGGCATGTCAGTGGCAGGAGCCAGCAACAAAGCACAGGCTGAATGTCTCACATCAGACACACTGCTGCTGTATCTGCCTTTGCCATTCCTTCCCCAGTCACCTTTGCCTGCATTGTTGCCAGGCCTTCCCTTACTTGGACTGTTTTTTCATTGACTCACATACTTTTTGAAAAGTGCTAAGCAGTGTTTTTTCTCCTTCACACTGAGAAGAATGAGTCTTTCAGTCAGCTAAGCAAGGCTCAAGAATCCACCTATTTTGGGACAATTCATTCAAACAGAAGTAACATTCTTGTTCTGTTTTTTAGACACATATAAATTAATTGAAATTATGTTTACAGGTATAATTAACTGAATATTACAGAATTTTATGCAGCTATTTTTAGTGGACTGACAGTTCAAAGGTACACTGATGTCACCATCAGAGCTTAAAGTTGGCTAAAGATAATTAATTACTACTAATGACAACCTGAACTTCACAGGATATTGTGGTAGAGTAAAAAATCCTCTTGAGATTCTGATGCTGGAGTTGTAGCTCACACTGTCCTTCAAGTTACTCGGAGAGTAGTGCTTAGTGATTGATAGTTTCACTAGGCATACTTAGATTGCTTATTGCACATCTGTTGATCCAGAATTTCTCTGCAGTGAATACACAGTCTAGACAAAGTCAGTTCTATGACCCAAAGAATCAGAAGCTTCCAAGCATCCTCATCTCCTTTCCTTTCTCCTGTGAAATATCCACTGAGATTCTTCACTGTTAGGGAGATAGAATTGAATAGTTAAGTTTGAATCCAATTGTGAAAGAGAATGACTCAAGTTTTAGGCATCTCTATAGTTTTATTCTGCAAGTGAATTTGCTGCACTTGCTGGGAACTGTCTCTCCCAGGGTGTCTGAGCAGTGAAACTGGTCTCCTCTTTGCATCCTACCACATTCTACTGCTGAGATTTACTGTGGAGCTGTTTCTGGCAAACATTTACAGAAACCAAGGCATAGGTGGTCATAAGCTTCAAATGATAGTTGCACATTTGTTCTCCTTTTCTCAATTTAGTATTGCATTGCAGTCAGAGCACACAACAAGGAAGTGGGAAACTGAGGCAAACTTCCTTCTTTGATGGTCAGAGAGTATAGTATTGACATAAATTCAAATTATAAGAGAGGATACCCTCTTCAGCTGGGTATTGCTATTTGCCTTCCATACTCTTCATGACAGTCATCTTGAGACTTCTGGTCTAGGAGACCTCAGTGCATTCAAACAGCCCAGTGTTGAAGATATTCAGCCTGATATGACCTTCCTGCATTGGCATTTCCTCGTAATCAGAAAGATGAAAATGCTTTATTGCTTCATTCAATGGAGAGAGAAGTCAGAATGCAGAATGTGAGAAAGACTAATCTTATTCCAATTGATGTATTTAGCTGGGGAAAGCTGGAACCTCGAGTTCTATTCTGAACACCAAGAATCTTCTTCAATGACTGTTTCATTCAAAGTTCAAGGACAGCTAGACACAAACTTAAAGTATATCTGTCTTTAATCAAGGTTTGATTTTTATTTTACTAGTTTGATTGTTACTAATCTAATTTTCTTATAAAGCAGCGCTAAACTCTAAATGAGATATCTACCTATATGATCTGTGTTTTGGAATTTAGATTATGTTTAGGAGCTTCAAATGTGATTAGTTGTCCAGTTGTTCTTTGTATGCATTTACTTCTGTACTACAGTGTGTATGGGAAAATATGATCAGGACACATTATAATCTTTATCTAACTAAAACTTTGTTTATTTATTTATTTATTTAATTCTTTTTTTAAAGTAAGTTCTGTTATCACTCCAGTTCACATGGCAGAGAATGCGGCTTCACTAAGCTTTTTTTATCTTCGTAGTTTTACAGAGTCAGCTGAAGTCAGTCCTGGAGTAACTCCATTAAATCTAATTAAATTCTTCTAGTGAAAGATATCCCTGCCCATGGCAGGGAGGTTGGAACTAGATGAACTTTAAGGCCCCTTCCAACACAAACCATTCTGTGATTCTATGATTCAATTAACTTCAGTATTGGTTTGGCCCAGTGTGTTTCTATTTGGAAGTGATAAATTGTCCGTAAGAAGCATAGTCTTTCACTTTGCATGTGGTTAATTTCACAAGAATGGGAACCATAATTTCTGAGGCTAAACATCCTTGAAAGTATCTCTGGGAATCATGCTGAGAATGAAAAATATTATGCATACATAGCATCAAAGGACCAACATAAAGCTATAGTTTAAAGTCAGCATTCCTGTGGTATTGAAAGGAATTAATCTGAGGAAATGACAGAAATCATTCCTCTGAGAGGATCAACACTGCACAAATATATGCATGTCAAAAATGTGTAAATGCTTTACTGTTGTCTATAATTGAATTAGGTTCCAAGTGAATGAAGGGAAAATAAGACTGGAAAAGAACAGTCAATCATACTAGTTGATGTAAGATCAAAGATAGAATGTGACAAACTGCTGAAATTGTGGCCCTCCTTCACCTGAAAATAAGAGGACACTGATCATGTTCAAATAAAGTCATCAAAGAAAATTTCTTCAGAATAACATCCAAAGCATTTTCACACATACAAATCATAGAGTCCTAAGAATCATAGAATACCTCAAGTTGGAAGGGTTCAATAAGAATCATTGAGTCCAACTCTTTGCTCCTCACAGGGATGCCTACAACTAAACCATATGACCAGGAACATTGTCCAGACACACCTGTAACTCTGACAGGTTTGGCGCTGTGATCACTCTTGTGGGAAGCCTGTTCCAGTGACTGACCACCCTAATGCACACCCTGACCATAGAAATGTACAAATACATCTTTGACATGGAATTATCTTTGCTACTTGTGAGGGAAGTGACACAGATTGCCTCAATTCACACTGATTCCTTAGGTAGCTTTCTTGCCATAACAGGAATCTCTATTTAGAAATCAGAACATACAATGAGATTCCTAATGACTAGATTCACTTCATAATTAAAATGTTTTAGTGAGTGCTTCTGATTACTGAATGAGCCATGAATTACAGCTCTATTCTCAACATTCTTTCAAATCAAGACAATAAGGCACAGAGCTGTTAAGCCCCTATGTCTCCCCTTGAACTATCATGATACAGGCTCTAGAACTTAAATACTGTAATAAACTCATTTTGAAATTACCCCGCTCCTTTGACAGCATTCTTACATTTTGTAAAATTCTTCAAAAACCTAGAGAAAAGTAGAAATTCTAAAAGTAATAATGGGCTAGTTTATTTTCTGGGAAGATGCCTGTGTTTCTGAGGTCCAAAATGCACTTACTGACAATGGAAAACTAACAGAAGAAGTAAGAACAAAATGTTCCACAGCCTGGTGGCCAAGACACTTTCCTAAAAGAAAAATTAATGAATAAAACCCAGATACTACAAGCTATCTCCTACAATATCTTTCAGAGTAGAGTCTTTTTTTCCCTCTTTTATTTTTTTTAATCTAATTGCAGTATATTAGTTGAAAAGGTGAATAAAACATTTATTACAGAAGCAAAGTTTTTATTCTTTCCAAACAGCATTATTCTGTGATTCAGTTTTCCTGAGATCAATGAGTTTAAAATCTCTTCTTCACGTATTCCCATTCCAGACAAAATTGTTTGTTCACAAAATAATTGAGGTCATAATTGACCTCAGAGGGCCACCTAGACTCATCTCCTGCATGAAGCAGGACTAACTTCGAAGTTATGTCAGGGAGCTGAGGCCTTATGTCAGGTCAATATATAATTGTTAGAAAAGACTATTAACTCCTGTTTTCTTTATTCAAATATTTTTTGTTGATATGGGATAAAAAGCTGTAGTGATAAGACCATCTGACTCAAATGTTATCCATACAGTAAAATTTTATTTTCAAAAGGCTCAGTTCTCTATACAATGAAGGAATAAGATGTGCTCTCTGTCTTATGTTTCAGCAGCTCTACCAGCTACTCTGAGTCATCCTCAGAAAGAGGCCCCCTCTGAGGACCTAAAAATCTTCCTAGGTTTGGGTTATCCTTTGATCGTCTATATTTGCAGACTGTTCTTCAAAACAGGTTTGCAGGAAAAATCCCATTTCATTATTCTGAGATGTTTTGATTGTATTTTTCCTTATACAGGAGTGCTTGTATGACTTCACCACATGGTTTAATTTTATGCTTACTATGTAAATTAAGACTTGTCTTGATTTTGAGCTGGGCGAGTCACCGTTTATTTGTGTGTCACCATATATTTGTATCTACTTCCAGAACTTACATCAGTTCCACTATTTATTTTGAAATTCATTCTTCATTTGTTTGCATCACTAAGAAGAAATAAAATCCAACAAAATTTTATAGAATCCTATGAACATTTATCTAGAGAATGAAGAAAGACGGTGGTTTATCTCTGCCTCACAATCAGAGCTATATTCTCCATATATTTCTGTTCTTGGACAGATTCTGATTTTGATCCATTATTTCTGCAAAAAAATCATATAGATGCTGCAAGAAATTTACTTTCTTTACAAGACATGGTACCACATAGCCTGATGCCCTTGTGTTGTGACTGCCTCCACGTTTATTGTGTTTGTTGTTGCTGTCTCTACAGTTTATTTATCCTTGCATTCAGTCTTTCTGATCTTGCATCTGCTTTGTATCAGATAATTCTCAGTCCTTGAACTGTTTGCAAACACTTTGGTTTCCAGTTTCATTTATCTGAAAGCATTTCCTCATTTAAAGAAAAAAAAAAATCAGGTCAATTTCACTCAGTGACATTCCCTTTGACACTGTTGCTTCCCCAGAAATATCTCTAATTAAGCTTTCTGTCAACAATTTTGTTCACACTGCTTAGTTCAATTGGTTAGATTTGCAATATATTGGTCAACAGTAACAGCTTCCTGCTTTTTGCTTTTAACAAAAATATGACTTTCCTTTTTGAACTGCTATTTTCCTCCTTTCATAGTATGGGGCACCCTAGATGTGAAGTCTCTCTCAAAATTTGCTGTTATCTTTTCTAGCCAAGGGGATATTTCTTTAATCTTCTTATGATTCCTGGTTTGAGCAGTTGGGTTATGCTCCCCATGATTTCTTCACTGTCCCTTGAATCAGACTAAACTGCAGTTATAATTTTTCTAGAGATTCTTAGTTAGTGACTGTCATTTTAACTCTGAGCCCCACCCTAAAGACACCAAAACTTTCAGTTACACCCTATATTTGATTTCTCATAGATTTCATGTAAATTCTTTTTAGGTTATTTCACATGCTATTTAAGTTCTTTGGCTTCCTGTAATACCTTACTTTTAATTGCACTGCATTAATTCCATCTAATTTTATGTATTTCTCTTTTAGTCTGTAACCAGTTCTTAAGTTTTCCTAAAATAGTATACTTTTATTGTCTCAAATTTTCTATACCTTAGTTTTTTCCCAGAGTGCAGCTCCTGTCAACAAAACCCAGAATTTCTCTTTACCTTCTCTGGATTTTCTGTGCCTGTTGTTTCTTGTTTGCTACTAGATTAATGGGTTCAACTGATTAAATAAGCTGAAAAAAATTATTTTTTCAGCTTGACTTTCTTTGGACTCTATGGTTTTAATTGTCAAGCTGAATTACCAGATGAATACTGGATCCAGGGAAAAGAAAGAGGCAGAAAATGGTGGCAAATGTGTGGGTCTGTCTGTAATAGTGGGAAATTACTGAGAAGGATCAAATATGCTCATGAAACTGCAACTTTCATAGCTTTTTAAAGATAGGCACTAGGCCTAGCAAAACATAACAAGCTTTCCTACTCTTTCCTGTACCTTAATTTCTTTCTTCAAAAAATTTATTAGTTATTACCTAAGATTTCTAGATAGTCCCAGTCATAACGTGTTGATATCTATGATGACCATTTCATAGATCTTCAAATTTCATTTAGATCTGTGCATTTGATTTTATACACATTGTCCAAAACCTGTATTTCTTGATACTTCTTAACACAGTATTAGTGAAATCTAAATCTAAATCTACAGTAGATTATCAAAGATCAGTTTAATATTTGACAGCCCTCTTCTCTTTGGAGTTTTTCCAGATCTGTTTTTCCTCCTATTATTTAGTTTCTCATATTTTTGGATTAGATCATTAATTTCTTTCTTTGAATAAATATTCAAGAAGAGAATTAATAGTTCTTGGTATGTGGTTGTTGACCATTTTGATTATATTCCATCTACTGTCACTGTCTGAGTCTACCAGAGATAAAACCTCTCTCTGAAGATTGACTGTGCTTTTATTAGTTTGTTTTTGTTCCTGTCTCATTAAATCACTCCATAATTATAATCTAAGAAAAAACACACTTTATTTTTAACCTTTCTTGCTGACAATCTGATACTTTTTTTCCCCACGTAGTTGTCTTTCAAGAAGTATTTTCAATTATTAAACCTGTTATCTCCTCTACCATGACACATGAATATTATCTTTCTGTTTTAAGAGTCTTTTGACTCTCTTTTGTTTTTTTGTTTGTTTTGTTGTTTGTTTTCTGGTTTTTTTGTTTAATCAAGTCTCTCAACAGAAAATGAACTTAAATTCTGGAGGCATCTGGTCTTTGATGCATGTTCACTCTGGGTCATTTTCCTACCCTATTGATCGCATCACATTGTGAATGATATTTATAGTCTCTTCATCAGCTCTCCTTATCTTATCTCTGATAGTCGTCTCTCTGGTTTAACACAGTCTTTTAAAGTTTCAAGCTTGTTAATCTTCTCCACCAGCCTTTATTTTGGCTGTCTTTGATATCCTATGTTATAATTGACTCATGTCTCTTTGTGTCATTCTTTCATGTTGCAATTCTTGCTTTCTTGCACTTTCCCATTTGCTTTTATGAAAGTGTGGCTGAAGCCACAGTTGTCTTTTGGCAGTCAGATGTTATTCCTATCTCTTGAATCAATAAATACACAGGGCTGATTGTGCTACTTTCATTCTTTTCAGTGACTTTGTTTAGCACTTTCAGATCTCCAGTCAGCTTGTTAACTACAACTTCTGATCAATAAAATGTGCTTCCAGGAAATTCTGGAAGTGTAACAGACATCTCTACCACTCTCCACCACATTCCTCCCTCATAAGACTGTCAGAGAGATTTTTCCCTATGATTGTTCTCTTTAGATGTTTAATTTTCTTAGGCACCATTGCTACAATGAAAAGGGCTATTGCTAGGAGACAGTTCTGTGTTTCTTGGCCACACTCACCTGACATGTGCCAATAAGATTACCAAATGTCATATTCCCTCATCATATGACAGTAGTCAGTATCCGCTTGAAACAAATGGCTACTAGCTGAATGTAGCTCTTGGCAACATTTTATTTTGTAAGTGAAAAACCATTCCTTTTTCTTTTGTTATTTATTGTAGTAACATAGAAGATGAAGGGTTTTTTATTTCATTTTGACATCCATTGAAGTTTTATGGAAACCATTGCAATTTAGTATTAATTAATATCACTTATAACAAAGTGTTCACAATAAATTTCCGAAATCATGAATTTAACATTGAGCAACATAATTTAAGAGAGCAAGAGGAGCTTTCCAAACTACAGTTGAAAGCAAATTAACTGTGATATAAATGTTTATAACTTTAGTCACTTACTGAGTAGCTAAGGAAGTTTGTTTTATGGCTGGAGAGTTACACATGGATGATATGAGATACTTCCTCAGCAGTTACCTTGCCAGACATTATGTTTTGCCTCAAGTATTTCTATTTAAAATATTCATTATTTTATCTTGCACAGTTCAAACTAAAATTCTGCATACCAGGGCCAGTGTGTTTTAGTAATTTCTCATCTCAAATGCTTTAACAACAGGTTACTGCTTTGAATCATAGCCTTTGAAGAGTTCCAAAGCAAGAAGTTTGGGGAAACCAGAAATCATACTCAAATAGAAGGTATCTGCCTCCATTAGACCTTGAGTTCATCTACTAAGTCAAAACAATTAACATAACAGCTGTCATTGCCTTAATTTACATATTTACCCCATGGCTGAATTAGTATATTTTTTAATATACTCACCTCTAGACTATTTCCTGAGGAATCTCTTGAAATGGCGTTTACCTGTGCTGTGAAGAGCTCTAAAGTTCCTTCATGAAGTTCCTTTTTTAGAGAAGGGATTTAATTCTTTTTAGTGGCTAAGGTAATAGTCTTTCCCCAGCATATGCCAGGGAGACAAGTCAGCCTCAGATGATTGCCATTTTGCACACACATCAGTATTTGAAGAGGTATGAGGCAATAATTGCTCTGATAAGGCATATTCTCATGTCAGTGAGGAAGAGTCCACAGTCACACTGAGTGATGAAGTGGGAAGCTGCCAACACCTGTTTGTGTTGTTTGTGTAAGGTCATGGTTGAGGCAATATATGTTGTACAGATGAGCAGTCATAAACTTCAGTCTGGAAAGTATTGATGTGTGTGCTTGCATCCATCAGAGAGAGACTAATTTTAAAAGTAGTAAAAAATAACCTCCTTTTAATTCATTCTGGGCAACAAAAGGTGGAGGAATGTTATACGTACTAAATGACCAGGAGATGAACTCTAAAGTTTCCCTGTAAATTACAAATGTTTGGAGTTTCTACTTTTCTTCCATTTAAGAACAGTACATATATGATACTGCTGTGGTGATGATGGTCTTTCAGGATACAAGATGTGTCTTTTCATCAGCACCTGAGTACCACTCAATGTGTTATCAGTAGACGCATTTATACAAGTTCAAACTATTTTAAATAAAGTCTGAATAAAAGTTTTGCACAGGTAGTTATTTAGTCATCTAAGTCCCTTCCCTTCCCTTCCCTTCCTTTTCTTTCTCCTTTCAAAACGTTTTTAAAATTATAAAGTAAGAAAAAAAATAAGTGAAAAAGGAGGATTTTTATCATATAGCCTTTTCTGCATCCCTCTGTCAGTCAACACCCACTCCACCCCGCCCAGAGAAGGGAGCGTGACAAAAGTGTGTCAGGTGCTTCAGATCCTTCCATATGTGGCAGAGTTAATTAGCTCTTTTCTGTGAACTGCCTGTTTGTCCACGTGTAAGAAAATGACCCCTTATCGACAATTCATGGCCTTTTAGCAATGGAATGTGCAGGCGGACTCTGCAACAGGGGATTTATCTGGCAGTGATACTTCCATGGAATGTTTCTTTTCTGCTTATAAAGCAGTTCCTCCCTCCCCACACCCTGCCATCCCTCCACTCAGTACATGTCTCTGTAGTCCCCTGAGTCTGTGATTTACTACCTCTTTTGGAAACAGGAAAACTAAAGCTATTTTCAAGTATAAAATTATATTCATGTCAGTTAGGAAATGATCTTTTTTTTGGGCCAGATCGGTTTTTTTTTGTTTTGTTTTGTTTATTTTTGTTTGGTTTTTGGTTGTTTTTGTTTGTTTGGTTTTTGTTTGTTTGGTTTTTGTTTGGTTTTGTTGTTGTTGCTGATGTTTTCCTCTGGCTTATGTGCAGATTTTTGAAGACTTGTTGGTCTTCAAAATATATATACATATATATATATATACCTTGTATAGGTAAGATACCTTCAGAGCATATATGATCAAAATCAAATGATAAATTTTGTGCCAGGTTATACAGTTCTGGTATCAAATGAAAATCACAACCCTCTTACTTCATGTCTGTCCAGGTAAGTCTCCAAAGCAGCCTGGTCTCCGTGCCTGTCATTCTGCAGCTGACTATTAAGGTATCAGCGGCATGAAAAGAATTTTATCAACACAATAGCAGATCTTTATATCACTAGGGGTATCTATAAATGAGTCTGTTCTGGTGATCATTACACAGAAATCTTAAATGCAGAATGTTTCACCAATGATCTATTTGACTGCCCTCTTTGAATGAAGTGGTATTTGTTTGCTTTACAGAGACAATGCCTGATAGACAAATATTTCTGTTATTTGGCTGTATCAAATGAGTTATCAGAACTATGTAAGTAGCACTGAAAAATTAAGGATAAGAATGCTGAAGGATTAAAGAGAAGTTGCTGTGGAAATTAGAGAATGAGTCAAACACTTTTCAATGTATAGTCTTCATTATTGCTAAGAAAAGTGAATTTGTGAGTGACTCAAGAGAGAAGACCATCCTTAAACCTGTCTTGATTTTTTTTTCTTTTCCCTCTTACTTTCTGCAACTTGTCTCTTGAAGGAATGTCACATTACTTGTGTACAATGTGCATGTCTACCTTCAGCATTTGCAAGCTATTTATGTGTGCTACTCTGCAATAGAATGGGCAGTTGCCCAGAGTGCTTGCAAAATGCACACAGTTCTGTATGAGGAAATGAGATTTTGCTTTCTTTACAAACTGACATTTGACATATGGTCCTTATATTTTTCATCTTGTTTTTTTAGACACCTGTAAAGGCATGCACACAAGCCATGCTCATGGCATGTCTAAGAGCTTGGAAACACATGCTGTTCCATAGTCTGTGCTGATTAGTTCTTCTGCTCATGTACTTAGGGGTGTTTCTCACATTGGGGGGCCAAGCTACCAGATTCTTATCAGATGCAGTTCAAGGCATTAACCATCAGCTGTATACCTTGTATAAGAGCTGAAGCACCATTCCCAATAAAAATATGCAGTTATTTTTTTTTCAAGAGAAATATTATTGATTTTAACTGTTTAGTTAATTGAATAAGCTCTAGTGCCTCCTCTGTCTTTGAATGCTGACCTTGCTATGGATTACTCCTGGCCCAGTTTTTAAGTTATTCCTAATACATTTCTATCTGTCATCCATGTTAAAATGTGGGATTTGGGGGGCAGGAACTTCATTGTCATACATGATTTATATAAGTGGACACTGACTGTGAGGCTCCAAGTTATTGTTGTCTCTTGTACTTCCTCTGCCCTCATGCTCACTGGAAATGGGCAAAAAATCATGAAATAGTATGAGAGATGTGACCATAAATCAAACCAAACAGTACTGACAGATGTTTTGTCCAGTGTAGTTTTCTCAAGTGGAAATATCTAATGTCTTGTGGTTGTGAGAGGGGAAATTCATCTGTCCAATACTGTCCCAAATGTGAATCAAAATGTGCCTATTTAATTTGATAATTTCATTAATATCTCTAGTGTTACTATATGCTTATGCCAGATTTTTATACAAGATAGACAGAAAGATACAAGACAGATATGACTGGGACATGTTTGGCATTCAGTGTACCAGACTTTCTATGTATATGGGATAAGAACTACTCAGCATATATGCCATGTGCCAGGTAGGCACTTGGGGAGCTTCAGACCCATGGTGTGCTTGTTATAGAGTCCATCACTGCACACACAGTGAATCCAATGTACCCTGGGGACTCTGGGCTTGTTCTGTATGCACTGAAGGGTGATGTATAAGTGTGCAGGGGACATAGCCAGAATCTCTGATGTATAACCAGGACAAATATAGCAAATTCTTTCTGGCAGAAGTTTTAAACATAAGAAAGAAAAAGAGAGGAAAAAACAATGACATAATAGCCCTTGTACTCAAAAGAGACTACCCAGCTGATCATGTAGAAGTACGCTTTTCCTGCATTCTGTATGACTCTCCATTATGGGTCATTTTACATCCCCCCTTGGGCAAGGACCATGTCTGTGTGTAAGGCTAAACTCTGAGCCTGTGTAGTTGCACCAGCATCAGTGGGGGGTAGACTGGTACACTGCTGCTCCTGATTTGGCCCCATTCTCTGGCTTTTATTGATTGATTGTGGCTGATTGTTTTGGGTTTTGTTGTTTTGGTTTTTTTTTTTTTCCCCAGTTGTTTTTTAACAGTCACAGAATAGTAAATGATAATAATAGATTGCTGCATGGATGGGAGTATCAGCATATGTTTGTAGGGGGATGTGAGAGACTGAACCGTGGGACGACCTCCCTGACATTCTCCAAAGCCTTCTTTCTTTTCCCAGGCTTTTTGGGAGGGCGTTTGTCTGAGGGGGGAAATTCATTAGGTATGTTGGAGAAGAGATTTCTTATGTTTGCTTGAAGATCTTTATAGCCTTCATGGAGTGGGACGCACAGTTCCCATAAATATGTGATAATGATCATTTGGAGTGTGAATGTTAATTTGTGTAATGGGTTCCCAAAATATGGGCCATGTGCCTGCTGAGTATGTCTTATTTTAAAATAAATGTGCATACATAATACACACACAGACACATGCTGCCTGCATATGCATCCATAATTTAAAATCTAAAATTATAATTTGTTTTTGAAGGAGAAAAGCAACAGCTCCCCCAGTATACCCCCAACCGTTGAACAGGAGCCCAGCCGTCAGGATGGTTTTGTGAGCCCTGTTGGAGATCACAGTCCCACACGGACAGCTGCAGCTACAAAGCACCCCAGTGACCTAGATTCAGCTCTAGATTACTGTCTGCTTTGGCCTCTGCCTCCCATCGCTGCACCAGGAGTCTGATTTTGTTGCACAAGCTAACTTGCTTACTGCTCTGACCCATTTTACCATAGCAACCTGGTTTGCTGTACCAGAGGCTAGAAAAAGCACACAGGCGACTTTTTCAGGATTCCAAGATTAAGTTCACTCTCTGCTCTTTTTTTTTTTTCTCTCTCCCCCCTTCTCCTCCCCAGGAATGTGCTTAGCAGACATGACGAAGAAGAGCTGATGCTTTCCAACAGCCCTGGAAGCTGGGAAAAGATTTAGGCGAAGAATTAGTTATGTACTTCTAATACATTGCTTATCCTGATGAATGTTTTTGACTTATTTTCTTTTCTTGGAAAAATTAGTCAGATGCTTCCCTTGCCCCAAATGTCTCATTCCAGATTTTCCCTCATCCATCCGCAACACCCTACTCCCAATACCCTGCCCATTTTTCTTCCATAAGTATATTTCATCATGTCCTATGTTTTTGATTTTTTGATAACACACGAGTAAGTGCAGTCAGATGTTCAGGAATAAATCTGCTTTCACTATGGTATGCTAGCTGTTGTCCATACATTTTTGTGTTTACATGGGTATATGTATTAGAAACAGGAGGAGGTGGTTTAGAGGCAGATCTTCTCAGACATTAAATTAGCCTTTTATAGATATAATAATAATCTGGGGTGCATCAGGCAAAGAACCGCCAGCCAGTCAAGGGAGGGGATTGCCCCACTCTGCTCTGCATTGGGGTGGCCTCAGCTTGAATATTGTGTGCAGTTTTGGGCACCACAATATAAGAAAGATATTAAGCTGTAAAGGAAGGCCACAAGGATGGTGAAGGGCCTTGAGGGGAAGCCATATGAGGAGCAGCTGAAAGCACTTGGTCTGTTCAGCCTGGAGATGAGGAGACTGAGGGGAGACCTCACTGCAGTCTACAACTTCTTCACGAGGGGAAGAGGAGGGACAGGCACTGATGTCTTCTGTGTGGTGACCACTGACAGGACCTGAGGGAATGGCCTGAAGTTGTGTCAGGGGAGATTTAGGTTGGATATTTGGGATATTAGAAAAAAGATTCTTCACACAGAGGGTGGTTGGGTACTGGAAGAGTCACCCCAAGGGACTGGTCACACCACCAAGACTACCAGAGTGCAAGAAGTGTTTGGACAATGCTCTCAGGGACATGGTGTGGCTCTTGGGGTTGTCCCATGCAGGGCTAAGAGTTGTCCTCTATGATCCTTGTGGGTACATTCCAACTCAGAATAGTCTGTGATTTGGATTATGACTGAGAAAAAAACAGAAAAAGATAACCGAAAACACTATGAAGAATGGTGGTGAGATTGGAGAAAATCGGATGCTGATGATTTTTCAAGACTGTCCATTTTGTAATGTTGTTGAGGAAACACTTCATTTTTGCTAAGCTTGGAGATGTCCATGTAGATGTAGGAATATGCAAAAATGTGCAAAATCACAAGAAAGTTAAAAGTGTTATGAAAGAAATTGGTTTTTCCCTACATGTTTCACATATTTTTGAGATACTCTTAAGCACCTGAGCATTTTTACTAGCAAGCCAGAGGAAATTTGTTTGACACCTCCCAAATCTGTGGGCATCTGTGATTGGTTTTGCCCTCATGGATGCTGGGAAAGGCACAGAAAGGCTTCCAGGATGACAGACGTCAGAGATGCACTTCATTTTGCAAAATTATTTGTGACTTTGTTTTGCCACTCATGCAGAGAGTCCCTGATATTCACAAGTCACAAAATTCTTGAGTTTGCTTTTGGCAGTGCTCTCCTGGATGTTTGGTTTGAGTTAGCTTTGCTTCTGCTATAGACAGACAGCTCCAAGTTGCATTGTTTCAATCATTTTTAGTTTCAAAAAACTGGCAAGTGGGTTCATCTTTTGGTAATCAGCACTGGTATTGTATAAGGATCAAGGTCGATATCTCTCCTAGCTGGCTGGTAAAACAAGATACGAAAGTGGTACTATGTAAGTACTATGGTAAGACTGTCAAAATAAAATACAAGGTGCCAAAATGAAATTGAAAAACACGTCTCTTGACATTCCTCTTTCAGAACTGCCCCCATCTCCAGGAATGTAGATATTTAAGCAGTTCAAGCTGAGCACCTTTTCTTATACAAGGATAAGGTTTCTTATACGGTTGGTGGCCAGTACCTTGAACTGCATCTGGAGAGGGGAGAGAGGCAAAGAGGAATGCATCAAGGTCTATTACATTCAGAAAGTTGCAGACTCCTTGTCAAAAGATTTTTAATAAATCACATTGCTGATAATAAATATTTCCAACCACCTCAGATCTTATACTTTATTGACAATCCCTCCACAGAGAAAACAAAAAAGTAAGTTGCAAAGAAACCCCTTAATAGCTAGTACCCACTCACGTCAGCGTTTGGGTATTTGGCACGATTTTCACTCATTTGGAGTGAAAGTCATCTGATAGTCCTTATGTAGAGGATGTAGATGTGGGTTTTGGTGCAGACAGGTCTGACAGATGCCAGGGCTAGCAGACTATTGTTGCTGGGCAGCAGTCCTCTCATCTATGCCTAGACTGGAGCTACATCTTACTCCTTTCCCTCACCCATTGACAGCCCTAACTTTGACTAGCCCTGCCACAAGACTTAGCTTCTCAAAGGTACAGAGACCAAAAAACCTGTATTTATCCTGATCAATTTTATTTTCTAAACATTGGGCCTGAACATACTCTTCTGGGCTTCCTGAAGAATTAAAAAACTGTTATGTGCAAAGTGAGAGATATTCTTTCTCACACGTTCACTGCCGCACGCCCTTCAGTTATTTCATAGACTGAAATAACATGGGCTTCGTTAACTAGTCTTTTGAATGGACTCAACTCAGGAACTGATAATTTCTTTACTGCTTGCCAGGGCTCTAATGTTCTTAATCATGGGAACTATTAGGCTGCTTAAACAAAGTGAAGAACCATCAAAGGTGCAATTTGCCAAATATGAATTTTAAAGAAAGAACAGGTACAATAGTGTAAGTCAAATTTCATTGGTCCTTGGCACTGTAGGCTTTGTAACTGTGAAGCACCTTGCAAATCACTCAAAAATTATATTTTTTACAGGCCTAAGTGTTGTCTTTTCTATAATTTCTCAGGGAACATGGTTACCAGCTAACTAAAGGGGTATTCCATACCATATGACATCATGCTCAGTATATAAAGTAGATGGAAGAAGGAGGAAGGGGAGAATCTTTGGAGTTATGGTGTTTGTCTTCCTAAGTAACTGTTGTGTGCAATGGGGCCTGCGCTCCTGGAGACAGCTGAACACCTGCCTGCCCATGGGAAAGAGTGAATTAATTCCTTGTTTTATTTTGCTTGTGTGTGCAGCTTTTGTTTTCCCTATTAAACTGCCTTTATCTCAACCCATGAATTTTCTGGCTTTTACCCTTCTGATGCTCTCCCAAATCCTGCTGCTGGGCGAGAAAGCAAGTGGCTGCATGGTACTTGGTTGCTGGCTGGGGTTAAACCACAACAATCATAAACTACCACCACTGCTAATTTATGGATCCTAATTTTAGTGTTTTCACACAGCACAGACAATGGCTGCAACCTGCATTCCCCAGCATGCATCACCTTTGATCTGGCGCAGTCTTTTAATTAAACCTCCCTCTTCCTACTCATCATTCCAACACATTTTTAGAAGCCAGTGTATTTAACTTACTATTTTGCATGTTACAAAAGCATCTAGAGGCTCTAGGTAATGTTCAAGAATATACAAATAAAGTTTTGCATTTCTCTGTCCTGGCGAAGGATAGTTGGGTCTTTTGGTTTGCTTGGTTCGTGGTTTGGGTTTTTTTTTTTGTTTTTTTTTTTTCTAAATTCATAGTTACAGATAAGCAAATGGTGTCTAGAAGCAGAATAGAAATGGTTTAGTTAATTAGAAAAATCCAGAAAGTACTGGAGAGCCATGGAAAGAGATAGAAACACGTTAAGGAGAATATAGCAAGCAGAAGTAATGAAGACAACTTGTGAGAGAAGTGGGAGGGGATGGAAATACAGGTCTCAAGAGCATGAGTAGGAAGTTCCTCAGCTGGGAAAAGTGAAGCCAGATTTGGAAAACAGCACTAGTGTCCAGTGTTTATGAAGATGTGCAGCTGCCTCTGCTTTGGATGAACATGCAGCTGCTGGCTCTGCTTAGGAATGTCATCTGCCTCTGGGGCCATATGATACACATCAGTGTTGGAAAGAGATAGAGCAATAGGAAGCCTTTAATTCCATCCCAAACTGTGCTGTCACACAGGATGAAGAGAAACATTTTGTGTTTGAATAATAATTTAAACTGTGTATTTTAATATTTCAGTTTAATTAATGAATGATTCCTGGTTTATTTCTATTCATACCCACTCACTTTTCCAAAAGTCATTTTGCAGTAGGTAGGACTGTAATCAGGTACATTTAAAATCGCATAGAAATAGTAGTTTTCTAGGTTAACATTAATCCAGTAGGAACTTTAAAAAAAATAAAATCCTGAAATGAGATATGGAGATTGTGACATGCTTTGCTTTTTGCCCACCTCTGAGCTACTGGTGGCAGTAAGAGTGATTCTGCTTGGCTTAGAAGGCAGAAGTGCACAACTGCTTTGAGCAGCTTTTGGTCTATGCAGGCACTCCAGCAATTGTTTGATTAAATCTCAGTAGCACATTCTTATTTTTAAGTCTCTCTGTTCTTCATGTAATAGGTGCAACAACAAGAGTACTTTGAGTGACAAAAAATATCGAATGAAAGAAGGATGGACTGTGTAAAGGCAAGGACAGGGAATACAGAACTAAAGTGAAAAGAATGGCAATACCAAACCAAGCTTTGTGAAATAGAATGAAAAAAAGCAAAGATTTTTTTTTTTCCTGGGGTCCAGTTAGAGCTGATGAAGGAAATGTAAAAGAATTTAAGAGTTCAAGAATGTCTACTCACTAATTAGCCCTTTGTGGGATACATCCTTTTCCACATTCAACACCACTGAATGTACTGCTAAATACTGAATACCAGCGAAAAATGAGTCTTGACGTTCAACTAGAAAGAAGATTTCCATTTTCCCAGAGCTGCACCATAATATTCATAGGATTGTAAACTAACAACATAATGGATGTTACAGTTTACCTTTTGTGTTGAAGGAAATTATCTATGGTCAAATGAATGCTTCTGATTTTACAGGTGAAGGATATGATACCATATAAAGCTTTTCGGACCTTGTGATATAACCCATGTATATGTTTTTATGGTGAAACAGCAAAGATATAGATAGTTTTAACTTTTAATATTCTGAACAGGTAGTATAATAAATGGTCTGGTCAAATAAGACCAATATTGGAGATAATAGGCTCCTGTAAAACAGATGGAGCTGTGCTAAGTGAACAGTGAAAAAGATTTTGGTTTCATAGTCATAGTTCTGTCCAGTGCTTTCTAGTAGCATAAATATTTGAAGGAAAAATATTTGTGATAAAAATAGAAGAACATAAACTTGAAAATTATTTCCATATACCTACAGTGAAAGATATCAACATTTTATGATAATATTATTTAACCGCTATGGATGTATTTCTTCATCACACCATTTTTAGAGTTTTTAAACTCAAGCATATATAATTGTGGTGCTTAAAAGTGAAGGAATTTGTTCACTAATAAGTAGACATTTAGCTTTTGATAAAGCTTATGTCCATATTAGCAAGTGTGCAGCTTGGTCTAAATGGGTGCGTGGAATGAACAGGAAGGTGAACACCAGGTGTTGGTACCACACATTTTTGCAGTGGGAGCGACTTTGAATGAGCTCTGTCTAGTCCTATGGATCAATCTTAATTGTAATTTAGAAAGCAAGAGAGGAAATCCTGATGAAAACCTTTCGTCCTAGCTTCCTACAAACCCAAATCTTGCCCAGATACTCCGAGACTGCCATGATACAAACAAAAGTTCATTTTGACTCAGGATGAACAAGCAGATGCCTTTAAAAAATGCACTAACATGTTAATGTAGGTTTTTAGCACTCTACTGAGCAGTAGAAAATTTTTTTCACATGACACAAGAGGCTGAGAAATTCAGTTTTTGTCAATTATTCTTAAAGCTCAGATAAGAAAATTCCATCCCACTGTAGGTATAACAGAGCTGTCATGTATATGGAGCATGTATGACAAGCTCCAGATAATAGTATTGCTGACTGTAGTCTGAAGCAAGCTAGGCATGCCTTCTAAAGTGAAGATGTGCCATGCTCTGAGTCATCTGATCTCATTTACAGTGTTCTAGTATGGTCTTAGCAGTAATTATTCTGAGGTTAGAGGTCTGGTCTCTAGAGATGACTGCAGTTTAATGATATTTGGTTGCTAGTGAGCTATCTTTTTAAACTCTACTTAGCACAGAAAAGTGTATAAAAGGATGATTTTATTTTTTTTCAACTTCATGGATAAGAAATCATAATTTTTGTTTGAATGGATCTCAGAAGGCCTTCTGGACTAGACCCTGTTCAAACTAAGACTAACTTCAAGTGTCTTCCATGAGAACTAACACATGCAATCCTTGGGCTTCCTTCAGTTTAAAGAAGTATTTTCCCATTTCCTTGTCTTTACTGAGCACCATATAGCAGATGTCCACCTTCAAATCCACATGTCAACCTCGCCTCTGATCCCAATTCATAAGGGTGCCCTCTGTCTCTCAGCCATTCACTGAAGTTTTGTCTTTTCAGGTAATTTCTCTGTTTCTGTTTCCTGGTTTTCACAGTGTCATTTTATGTTTCTTGTGAAACATTTTGTCTCCAGCTCTTTACTACTGAAGACACAGGCAATGATATTTGATGCAAAGAGCTTCTGACTTTGGGTGCTGGAGATGCACGCAGGCCAAGTCACTACTCTCTTTTCCAGTCATGCTCAGAGAGTAATGAACAAGCAACACATTGAAATTATCATCAGAAAAGAAGAAAAAAAATCAGAGACTACAAAATCCTGATGTGTACAAAATTCACATGTAATGTCAGTTTTAATTTTTAGCCAGAAAGTAAAGTTTATTTGTTTGTTGCTCTATACTTGTGGTATTATTTGAAGTAGCATGAAAGCAATGCAACCAAGGCATAAAATGTGGCTGCACTAGAAGAAAAGGGGATTTAATAAAGTTTGGGAAATAAGATTATGTATTTTAGGTGACTCTCTGAAGCTAATTTCAGGGAGATTAAATGCATATCAAATATTAAATGTCTATATGTTATTAAATAGCTGTTTATCAGAGTAGTTCTGTCAGAAAAGTGAGAATTTTCTTAACAATATTATGTTATGCCAAGTTTTCATCACCATTCCCTAGGCAGACAGTAGGGAAGGGGGTCCAAAATTGTTTTTACATGCTCCCCTATGAGGAGTGGAGAAGAGCATGTTACATCCATGCTATATGCACATGACAGTATCATATATGTTCAAAACAAGTTGCAGGGATATGGGGAACCGTTACAGTTTCCTTTTAAAAAATTCTGACCTTCCTGAAGTTAGTAGACTTCAAGGAATTAGAAATTCAGTCACTTACATGATGATACAGTGAGGTGTCTAGATTATGTTGCCTCATCAGTTTGTGGCTGGTGTTTCTAAACAAAGCTTCTATTTTATATTAAAGCCCCAAGACTAAACAATTTCTTGTCTTTACCACTTTTACGCTGAACTAAACAGTGAAACAGCAGAAATTTCTTCTGTAGCTCCATTAATTAGAGTGTGATTTCTCCAGCATAATACCTGCATAAATGGAGTTGGACTTCATTGTTAAAATGGCTATATAAAAAAATTTTCCAGGGGTCTGTTTGTTGTTGGGGATGAGACCCCAACAACAAACACTTTTATTTACACGTAATTAGCAGTCCTGCAAAAAGAAGTGTGTATAGCAAGGAGTATGTGTTTCTTCTTCAGTCTTCAGTGGTTCTTCACCTCCTTTTTTGAAGCCAGACCCTGGGAACTGGGCACAGAAGTCTTCAAC
Organism: Campylorhamphus procurvoides; assembly: GCA_013396655.1. Taxonomy (NCBI): domain Eukaryota; kingdom Metazoa; phylum Chordata; class Aves; order Passeriformes; family Dendrocolaptidae; genus Campylorhamphus; species Campylorhamphus procurvoides. Next base: position 156,669 of record WBMV01009196.1, read on the forward strand.
AAGTCAAACACATGCCAAAACAGGACAGTCTGCATAACAAATTAGGCAAGAAAAATACATGACTATCCCTTGACTTAAGAGGCAATTAAAACCGCTTTGGTGCATAAATAGCCTGTAATTGTTATGGCATTAGGAAGACGATCTAGTAAAGAGTTTATGTAGTTAGAAACAGGAATCAAGTCATCTCTAAGGAGAAAGACTGGAGGAGAGGGGAGGACAACTTATGTCTTGGCGACCGTTTCACTTCCAGAGATTTCTTTTTCCTTTTACATGAAAATTGAGAAGCGCTCATGGCTCTAGCAACAGGCTTTTGGTTGTGTGGTGATGTGGCTTTTTTTATTTTTTTGTGTGTGTGTGTGAGGCTTTTCATATGATAATGACAGATACTATGGCAACGATTGAAACTGAAGGCCTAGAAACAAAAGCTGAAGCAGCAGAGGATCAGGACATATTCACTATGTCTGCAGGAATAACGACAGAGACTTGTTCTTCAGAAAGGTATCTGATGGCAGCCTGTAAAAGGAAGGGCTTTGTTTTAACTCAGGCAGAGTTAACTCACTCTACAGTTAATGCCAGGATTTCGTTACTTCAATTTTCTCTCTAGGTTTCTTTCCACACAAAACCACAACTGTGGTAGATGTGTAGGTACTAAGTGGTTAATGCTGATCTGATCAAACTTCAGGATCAACAACAGACATAGGAGACAGAAAAGAACAAGTTTAGCAGCCAAATGCTGCTAACTTCCTCATGACTGGTTACAGTCTCAAAAAGACCTCGCATATAAATTATGTAAGCAGAATTATGCCTATATAGGACTGATGTCATGTGAAATCAGTGTTTAACTGCAGACTACATGTACTTATCTGTTGGTCCAAAAAAGAGTTTGTCATCTGAGCAAATGGAGATATGAAATATCAAGCCCAGTTGTTTGCAGAACAACAAATTACTATTTTAGAGATTGTGCTTTCTCACGAAGATGAAGCAGCAAACTATGTAGTGCCATGTAAAGTGATAATGCCAGACATGTAATAGCCCATGGGACAGGCTAGTGTAAGTGTTGCTACTATTGACTGCAGGAGAAATGTAAGTTCTATTCAAGCCTGGCTTTGGAATAAAGCAAAACAGAAATCTTTGAAGGGAGAGGTCATGAAAAGTACAAAAAGAATTTAAGATGAAATTAAAAGAGCAACCTTTCTCTTTGCTCTGTAATTACACTATTTTTGTACTACTTAGTTTAGAAACCATCACAATGCAGCGGAACACTGAACTGGTGATTACAGGTGGTCTTGCTAATCTTATTTCTAAAGATTTTCTTTTCCTCTAAACATATCACAGGTTTTTACCACCACATTTTATTTTAAGAAATCTAGTAAAGTTTAAAAAAAAATACAACAAAGAAAAATTTTGCTAATGAACATGATGATATATTCTCTGCTTGAAATAATACTGTGACTTCATTAGCATGAGTTTCCAACAGAATGATGTATTACCAGAACAGTACTACAAAAAACCCACTCACTTTATCATTTTGCTCTCAGATGACTAAGAGTAACAATATCCATGAAATTCAAAATTATATGCCAGTTGCTGAAAAACATTGGGGTAGAAAATTTTTCTAAGTTTCACAATCTCAGTTTAACTACTTAGTAAATAAAACTCTCAATCAATGAGTTCAAAGCTTCTAAATCAAAGCCAGTGTAGTATTAGATTCAGGTTCATTGATAAATTCTTTTGAAAACTTCAGGCTCAGCTATGCAGAATCCAGGCAAAAAGAGAAAAGAAAGTTGAAAAGCAAGGCTGAAATTATAAAGAACAGTTTTGTGAATAACAAGGTTCCATTACCAAGGAAGGATGATCCCACTGTAGATTTATTTCTCAAATTTAACTGGTTTATTTAAATATTGACTATCCTCATACTAATATGCTCTTAAGCTTTCATATGAGTCATGTAAACAAGTACCAGCATACTCTTTTGCTCATGTTTCTGTGATTGTGTCTTTTTTGTTCTGGATACAAGTTCTTTCCAGTCTTTTAGCCCTTTATGGAAAGTTGAAAACATAGCACTCTAAAAGCACAAAGTCCAGGGCTCTGAGCACCCAGCCATCCTTGCATGTGTTGATAACCTGAGCTCGCCCTTTCTGATGTCTCCTTTCCGCTCAAGTTTTCTTTTGTTTTGCAAAGTAGTGGAAACAAAAAAAGTGTACATTTTATAAAGTTTTCAAGATAATTTCTAATTCTACTTTTTAAGAAAAAAAAAAGTGTAGATTTAGTCAAACCATAAAGCTTTCCACATTTCCCTGAGTAATTTTTCTGCTCACTCTCAAGTTTTCTTTAAACTTAAGAAAAGTCTCATTAGCTGTTCAGTCTTCCACTTTCTGCACTCGGCTTCTTCAGAGTCTGAATTCTCTCCCTTTCCCTGACCCTTCTCTTTGAGTCCCTCTGAAACCTCTTATTAATGACAGGGGATCTGAAGATATTGAAGAGTTCAATGTAAAAAATTACACCAGAAGGAAACTGGAGATGCAGAAAACATTGAGGCTGATGACTAACTGTAAAATATTGTAGGTTTTTTCCTTCAAGGAAGTCAAAGTTTGAACAGTAGCTTGTGGAAATTCCACTTTTTCTCTCTTCCTTTTCTCATGTCAGTTAGTGGATTTCCCCGAAAAACTTTCTGAAATACAAAAGCAGAAATGATGAGTGGGAATTTCTGAAGAATTCTCACATAAATATAAAAAAAATTGTTCATTTATTAGCAAACAATACATTATGTATTCCTCTGCCTGTGATTTCCTGGTAGATTTGGACTTAAACTGCTTAGTTAAACTGCTAAGCTAAAACAGAATGTCCAAAATATTTCACTGCAATTTAATAGAGGATTACTGCTCCTCCATCAGTAGCACTGTCATGTTATGAAACATTTTAATTCCAGACTTTCACTTCATTCCATGGGAGTAGATTATGTTTCTGCTGGGTTAAATGGACCTTATGAAACAATGTGGACTTGATATAGTTTTCATGACAGTGTGATGGATATGGTAAAACCAGTCATACCATGTCTGGTCTGTGGTAACTGGATATGAATGTAAAAGTCTTAGCTCAAGTCCCTGGACAAAGAAAGGTACTTAATGTCACTGGGGATGGTAAAGGTTGCAGGGAATTATATCCTTCTATTTCTTGGCCCAAAAGCATATACTTTCTTTTCAGGTTGTATGCAACTTCTGACAAACCATCTCTGAAACAGCACAGTGAGTGTCAGACAGAACTAGATGACTTTTCAATACCTTCTATTGATAAAAAATCAAAGACTGTCAGAAAACATACCTGGGAACTGCAGTTCAGTCTTATGCACTGCTACAATCTCGCCACAGCCCAAGCCATGGTTTTGGCTCATACTTGCTAACATTCCTGAAATAAAACTTGGGCATAATTTGGCAATCAGTAGTAGCTGGAAGCAATTCCAATAAGTGTTTGGGTGTCACCACTTTATTTTGGTGGGTAAGAGAGTTTCACACTGTGGATACACACTGCTCTATGCTATTTGGCCTCCTGTGGATGCATACTGCCCTATGCTATTTGGCCTCTGTGCCAGAAATTGTCCTTGACTCTTAATTCACTTGTACAAGTCCTAGTACTACAAAATGAATCTCAAATACTTTGAACAAGTTTGACCCAGCAGAATAAGCTGACACTAGGCTGATTTGTACCATGTGGTTGTGATGTTTTTTATGTGGTATAAGTCCTAAAGCCAGACTGACTCTGATTGAACCACATTCAGATTACACTAAGAATATACTTTTCCACCCAGTGTGGAAATGCTTTCAGCATTTCAAAATAGCAACTGTGCCTGAGGTGAGAAAATTGTGCTGAATCAACTGATAAGACATAGGTATACATTTAGTGGAACTAGAACCACTGGTATGCAAACGCTTCTGTTTAGTTTGTAATGTCATTTTCACTTAATGGAGATCAATTTCTTATTGCTTTCAGCCAGCTAAATTACTTTAAAATGCTTTCTTAATGAAAGTGGTTACACTTTCATTAAGAAAGTATTTCATTATGTTATGAATTTGTTGCATTAATTCTTTGAATGGATATCAGGCTAAATTGGTCATGATAACTGGTTTATATAGCTTTAGTAAGGACAGAAATTAGACAAAGTATCTGGTGGTTTTCCTTGTTATTTTTAAAGATTGTGGGTATATACATATAGTTCATATTATAGATATAATCTACTTTAGTCAGGGCCTAGAAGAAGCAGAATGTTTCCCTCAGCCCAGCTTCTGTCTACTTGCTCAAACATTAACAATGAGTAGCATTTAGATGTTGCTAAATGGCACAAGAAATCTCTCTGCACCTAAAATGCAACTGTTCATTTATACTTTTATATTCTCTATGTAAAAGGCAAATAATGGCAAAAAATTTTAAAATAAATCAAACTTCATTGTGAGGATGTTCTGTGTAAGGGACTGCTTGTCTTCTGCGCTGGGCTGGAAGCATGAGTCAGAAGGGAAGGAAAGTGAGAGGATCCTTTTGAAAAAAAATAAGGGGACTGACTCCATTGCTTATTTTCTTTCATGTGATCGGTAAATGCACAAAATGCTTTGGGGTTGTTTTTTTGTTTGTTTGGTTGGTTTTTTTGTGGTAGTAATGAGCTACATATTTGGGCTCTGCCTCTTTTACTAGTGGTAAGTACTGACTAATTCTGTCCTACTGTTCAGAGCAGAGTTTCTCTGTCAGTTTCCAGAATAACCTGCAGCAAGGGAATGCTACCAGAACTGAGTCCATAGGGTATTTCTACTCACTGAAAGAAATAATTATATCAGAAGAAAATTTGATTTTAAAAGGGTAATGTATTATATTAAAATATGCTAAAGATTATGGCAAAGGGTCAAGAAATGCTGCACTTACAAGACTTATATTTTTCACTGGATTCTGTTCAGTAAAACCATAAAGCATCATACCAACTGGATTTTCCAAAATCCTTTCTCTAGTCTAGTAGAGTTGAGGTTTTCTTATTGCTCATCCAGCCAGCTCACAATGGTTCTTTCTTAAGTCTGTAAGGTACCTTCCTTAAGTGCTTGGCACTCAGTCCAAACTGTATATAAAAATGTCGCAGTATAGTTGACAGGAAGAACAGCTTCCTCCTGAAAATGGAAGATGTCTCATTTAATTTAATTTTAAAAGGAATTTTGTTAGACTAAGAGAAAGAGATAATGTGTGAAGCAGTTTATTGAATCTTGTGTTCAGTTTTGGGCACCTCAGTACAAGGAAAACCTTGAGGTGCTGGAGCATGTCCAGGGAAGGGCAATGAAGATAAGGAATGGTCTGGAGCACAAATCCTATGTGAAACTTCTGAAGGTGCTGGGATTGATCTGTCTGGAGGAAAGGAGGCTCGGAGGAGCTATATTGCTCTCTACAAGTATCAGAAAAAAGGTTGTGGTAAGGTGGGATCAGGTTTTTTCCCCACTAACAAGTGATATGACAAGACAAAAAAGCCTCAAGTTGTGCCAAAGAAGGTTTAGATTGAATATTCAGAAAAATTTCTTCATGGAAAAGTTTGTCAAGTGCTGGGACAGGTTACCCAGAAAAGTGATGGAGTCACCATCCCTGTAAGCATTTAAAAGGCTTGTAGCTGTGGCCCTTAGGGACACAATGAGTTTTGTAGTGCTTGGGTAGTGGCTAAACTCAATGTTCTTAAAAGGTTTTCCAATTTAATGATTCTATGATTCTATGAAGAGGAGAAGGGAAAATCCACCCCTATGGGGAAAGAACAAAATGAAGAAGCATTTAGCCAAAGGTCATAAAAGAAGGATTAAGAGAAAAGGAGAAGTAAAACTATTCCTATTCAAGTATTATAATAGTTAGTTTCTACTTACTTTATGAGGGAGATTGCCATCAGGCATTCTGTCATATGGGGAAACATGAGACACTAACATTAAAGAAGCAGAACCAGATACTTTTTAAGACAACAACACCCCTGTCCAGAAAAGAAAATACAATCTTCTGCTCACATCAGAAGTTGAGAGGCCAGCTGTTGATTCAAAGGGATGTTGTTGATGATCATAAAAATTATTAAAATAATGTTACTGTGATACCAAAAAGTAATTTTTTTAAGTAACACAGTGCAAAAAATACAAACCAAACCCCCATTAAGACAGTGAAAAAATTGCTGTAAACAACACCCCTATTACACTGAATGTGGCATATTAAAGCATGCTTTACGCTTTATTTTTAAACCAGAAAAGCAATACCCCTTGGACCAGGTGAAAGATAAAGAGTGAGAGAAGTACTCACGGGTGCTCTGCCATGACTGCTAAAGGCTGAAAACACTTTGGCTTTGAAACCTTCTGTGTGAGTTATTTGAGACCCTGTGTGTCACTGTACCTTGGATACCAGGGCAAAGAGACAAAAGGTCATAAAAATGCTTTGTAACCATTTTTACAGGCAATGTGGTTGGAAATACTATCCTGTTCCATTTTTAAATGAATGCTTTCTAGCCAAAATCTGTCTATTGACCTAGAAATGTTAGTTTGAAAGACTTAAAAAGCACCCTATTAGATAATTGTATCTTCTGGCTAATAGAAGGAAAAACTTACTCACTTTTCCCCCTTAAGCTGTGTATTTTTATTTAATGTTTTAAAGGTACTATGCCTGTAGGCGTCTTGGACCAATATTCAAAACTCCCATTAAATCTGGTGTTAAAGCAAGGGCTTCGGGAGGATTTTTTGCTCAGGTAAATTAACCTTTTTTTTTTTCCCAATATTCAGGTGGAGATAAAGGTTGAAATCAATATGCCGATGTCCATTTTGTGTACATATCTAAATTTCATTGACATAGTATTCTGCGAAACAGTAGTCTAATATAAAGAGAGAAAAAAAAGAGATAAAAAGGGGGAATAAATAACAAAAAAACCCAAAACAAAAAAACCCCCAAACCAACCAACACAAAACCTAAACCAAACCAACCAACCAAGAAGAAACCAACCAAGCAACAACAACAAAAACAAACAAAAAAAATCCCCCCACCAAAATCAAAACCCAAACAAACAAATAGACAAAAAAAAATGTGCCCAAAGATACAGCCTTGCATCTGTGTTTTCACAGAACTGGGTATTCTTTTCACATGGTACTTCATTTAATAATAAAATGGGCACTTGTTTAACTCTAGGAATGAAAATATTTCTCTTCAGGTAGGAATTTTAAGCCACTCAATGTTAAGAATGTGTTTAAATGCTCTACTGCATGAGTGCCATCATAATGTCTTCTTGAAAGCATCTTTTGGCACAGACTTAATTCTATATACCATACCTAGAACAGGTATATGGAAATTTACTCCTAGAGTCCATCGGCACTGACTTTTCTAGGATGAATTCCTGATCTGTTGAAAATCATGGCTGACTTTACAAACTTAGTTGCTTCCGTTTTTCCCTTAATATTTCAAGGACTGAATGGGTAAAAAGGCAAAGCACAGAAAATAGAAAACTCACTGCTGTTTTTAATGCAGTTGTCTCTGATTGTGAATTCAAGTTAATTCTGTAATGGAAAGAAATAGAATTTGCATGGTAAATATTTTCAAGGTATGAGCACATTTCACCATTTCACCAGTTTTTTGTAAGCTTACCATCAGTAAGTAAACCAATTGTCAAGTCATCTCTTGTACGTTCTTGACAAAAATCAGGGTACATTAACACCAATATAGGAGACTTTTGAGACAAAAGTGCATGGATCTTTTTGTTATCTTGCACACTGGTGCTGGTATCACCAGCAAGTGTGTCACAGTTGGAGGCAATAATGGTAAGTATGAGAAAAAACCTGGTTTGAATCTCAGGTACCTGCCTGAGTTTGCTGTGCTGGTGGATAATAAAAATCACTTGCCAGCAAATGTGGTGTGGCTGTTGCTAAGACTAATAGAGAAATCTGTGAAATTAGCCCTGACTCTTCATAACAATGTTGTAATACTGACATTGTTCATTGAGTATATGAGAGGAAACTAGTTTCCTGTGAATGTTCATGCAAGCAGTGTTTGGAAAAAGAGGCGTGACCATAAGAAAGCCAATTGATATTAAATTCAAATTAATACATTGCAGACCCTTTTTCTTCCAGCATTTTCACGGCTCTGAATAACACTATTTTAATGACAAGGTTTTACATTTTTATGCTCTTGCAGTTGATCTCTCTAGTACACATGTTATGACAGAAAAGTTCCCTGTGGATTATTTCCTATCTCTTATATCTATTTTTGGAACCTGAAAAAAGCCCAGCCATTACACATCTCTTTTAGAAATGGAAGCTTTGAGTTTCATTACTCCCTTTTAATGATCTGTCCTTTGGAGAAAGAGGTTTTGGAAGAGGGCCATTATAAAATACAGTACAAAATACAATCCCAGCTTGTCCTGCAGATTGGAATGGGGGGATTCTGTTAGAAGAAACCTGTTGCCAGATTTTACGTATCATCTGTTTTAACATATATTCACATCTTTTCACAGTCCCTGGCACTGAAACTGTCAAGCAGACAACGCAGGAAAAATTTCAGTTTTGAGGTGATCCATTATTCTGATTGCCAGTAGGTGGGGAGACCCGGCAAGCAGCTATGTGGAAATTGTCAACTTCTTTTTAGCACTAAACCTAGAGTTTCACATGGAACGAAACAAAAATAAAAATATGTGCTAATTTTGTCTGGGGTAGAGGTTTCTATTATTGCTGAGCAGTGCTTACACAGAGACAAGACCTTTTCTGCTTCTCACACCACTTCACCAATGAGGAAGATGGGGGTGAACAAAGAGTTGGGAGGAGACACAGCCAGGACAGCTGATCCCAACTGACTGCAGGGATATTCCATACCATATGACATCATGGTCAGTATATAAAGCTGGGGGAAGAATAGGGAAGGGGGATGTGCAGAGTTATGGTGTTTGTCTTTCCAAGTCACAGTTACATGTGATGGATCCCTGCTTTTCTGAGAATGGTTGAACACTTGATTGCTCATGGGAAGTGGTGAATGAATTCTATGTTTTGCTTTGCTTGTGTGCACAGCTTTTGTTTCACCTGTTAAACTGTCTTTATCTCAACACACAAATATTTTTCACTTTTACTCTTCCAGTTCTCTCCCTGATCCCACTGCTAAGGGTCTGAGTGAGAGACTGTGTGGTGTTGCCAGCTAGGATTAACACACAACAAAATACAATAAGTGAACATGAAAAGAAAGAAACTAAAGATAGTGAAGAGTACTGTGAGAACTTGATCATAGCCAACTCAGCCTCCACTGAAGTCAGCAGGTTTTTTTAAACTTATTTTAATGGGATTTGGACAGGATTGCAGAGAGTAAACACCTAGAACCCTGAATAATGTCAGTAAGGAGTTATGTAATACATATGTATGTATGTAATTGCCATAACCAGTTAGGCTGACTCTGTGAGGGTGGAAGACAGAAAGGGACCAGCTACCAGACTGCCAGAACTAGAAGCAAACCTTCAACCACAAAGTATTTGCAGAGGTTTATTGAAAGTTTGCCTGGATGGAACAGGAGGGTTTTGGCAGGTTTCACTTTACGTGTATGCCAAGTACAGAAACTTATTACTCAAAGTGGGCAAATCCTGGTTTTGTACCTCACCTTGATGAATTGCATTTGATATTCACTATGTCCTTAAGAGATTTATCTATCTTAAAAAGTGACTCCACTACCAGGCCTTTCTAATATTCAGGAAAGCTGTTCTCTGATAAGAAAGTATTCATTGCTGTGTTGTTTAATGCTACCTGGAATCTGCCCTAAAGTGCAAAATAATAGCAAACAGAAAATGTAAACATAATACTAGCCCTATTTTAGCATTTTATTGGTGTGTTTATCTCCCATGAATTGAAAGACAGGTCTTTAGGAAATACCTTGTAAATTATTCTCTGAACCTTTTCCAAAGTATTTTGTCTTATTTTGCAGTAATTTCGTTTATCTGGAGACCAAGGTCTGCTATAATCTGCTAGTTATAATTCCCTGATTGCAATATCGAGTTTTGAGTAAAATTTTATGTATTTTGAAGTTATTTGTCATTGGTGACTTTCCGTGTACTGTTAAGTCATCTTACATTGGTAATTAAGACCTACAGAAAAACAACTTCCATTTTCCAGAAGAATTTTTATTATGTATCTTTTTTAATGGAAGATGTCAGATTAGATTTTTTTATTGACAGCATTCAGTCAGCAAGTATTAGTCTAATTAATGTCTGCTTTGTGTATATCTGAGTATGTGTGCGTACTTTAAGTAACCTTTGTATGGCGAGGGAAGTTTATATGCAGCCATATGCTCACATCCCTGCAAAACAGAGAAGTCTGACAAACAAGCCCTCATAGCTGTGTTTTTAGCACTCCCTGGACCTGTTGTTAACCTTCATGGGCAATTTATAAGAAGCCCATCTCCTTCTCTGAGGACCAGGGATGACCATTTGCTCCTTTCTCTCATGGGCATAGTAAACCTGTTTCAGCACACTTTCCCATGCCCACCAGGGGCATTGTGGATGCCAGAAGTGTAATATGTCTTGACATTTGTTCCTTAATATAGCTCAGCCTCATAGGAACCTGACATGTGGCTTGCTGTGCTAAATAGACCACATTTCCTTCAAACACTTTCATTTCTGTAATACTGAGTGTGTGATGTGCTGCCCTCAAGGAAGCTTACCTCTATCTCTTCAAATTGAGCTGCTGTGGCAAAGTGCCTCCCACAAGAGAGGCCTCAGGGAGGGTTAGGTAAAAGGCACAGGTTTGTGAAAGAGCCACCTTCTAAAGCATGTGCAGTCATGCTGTTTAGATGGTTCTTCAAATCTGGGAAACATTCTCAATAACAGGGAGATGGGAACACCATGCAGGAAAATTTGGGTGACCTGGATAGTAAGTGAGATGGAAATTAACATTATGGTAGACAGGGTCATGCACTGAAGGATTATTAAGGGTCTGGTAGATCACCAATAGTAAATAAGGGAAGAAGAGAAACTGACTGAATGAATCAGATGCAGAATGGCTATAAAATAGCACTTGAAAGAAGGAAAGGCAGTGTTATAATGAAAACTTGAGAAAGCTTTTCCAGTAGAGGTGCAAAAGTATGACTAGACTGTGCAAGACCCTGAGGAAGCCATAATCATAATAAGTTTTAGTCAGCCAAGCTCCAGCAGAATAATTTAAAATGGGAGTGTGTGCAAAGAGGAGATAATTTATCAGGCAAGTGGAAAACCCATGTTATAATGAAAGTCTAAAATAACATGGCTTCTTTAAATGAAATCTCATCAATAAGTTAAAGTGGGTAAAACACTATGAGGGAAAAAAGAACAATTTAAGCTAAATGACAGTGCTGGCACAAGACCAAATGAGTATAAATATGCAAGAATTTCTTGTATTGTGCTGGAGAAGTAGCTGAACTGACCCTGGCAATACTGCACAGGGTTGAGCAAGTGGTCAACTCATACCAAACAACTCAAGCATTTCTCCACAACACATCTACAGGTTCTGTGGGAGTCCTTCCCATAGACTGCTGTAAAGAGAACAGTTTTCATGAGCTCAAGAATCAGTCAAATTAATCTATGGAAGAAAAAATCCCCATGAGGCTTTTAGCTAACTGGAAACGGACTAGGAAGTCCTTGAGGTAAGAATCTGTCATAGCTTCGGGGGGTTGTTGCCACATGCTTGCCCCGTTGCTATTTGCTTCCATGGACATTCATTGTTGATCACTGTTTTCAGTGTGTTTCCGGTACAGTTTCTCATAGAGTAAAAACTAATCAAAGAGAGACACAATGGATATAACACCTCCCCCTCACCAATCTTCCCTGAAAAAAACCACACCAAAACTACCATAACCCCCTAACTGCTTTCTTTCTACTTACTGCTTTCTTTCTACTTAAGTACATGGGATTTTTGGCATGAGGAGCTTCTTTCCTGCCTGCAGGCTCCAGAAAACAGAAATATCCATCAGAATGGTAGACAGTGACTTCAGTGTGAAAGGACAGGCAGTTTTAAAGCATGTGATAAGAAGGCCAGAAAGTAGTAGGCTTTGTCATTTGAGAAGGTATAGTTCAAAGGGCATCCAAGATGCAATAGAATAAGACAAAATGAAGCATTGTATCATGAAATTGTCATGTTTTCAAGGACTGAAAAATGAGAGCTGTAGCAGAAGTTGTTTTGATGCCTTTGCTATAGAAGTGACTGCTGGTACACAACAAATGAGTGTGTTGGTGTGTTGGTGGATGAAAACTATGAATGTGAAAAGGTATCCAAGAATCAGTTCTGTAATGTGAGCAGGTGATCAGTCTCTGTGTAACAAATCTTTGTCTCCTCTCCTAGGGGATACCTATCCATTTCTGTACAACCTGTAGTTCTTGTCCAAGAATAGTGGACAAGTTTTTTGGGTGTTGGGTTTTATTTTTTGGTCTTTTTAATTTTCTTTCTTTTTTTTTTTTTCCTCTTCCTCTATTTTTTTCATGATAAGAGGCATGCTCTTTCTACACTACTTCAAAATGGCACACTCATATTCCTGTCTCCCAAGTACTCTGCATCTAGAGTACTTATTGGCTAATACTATCTGCACCTAAAATAAAGAGGAAAGATGTTTTACATAAACAATCAGAAAGCAACTTGTTTCCAGGAAAATATTCCTTTTTAGTCTCTGTACTTAGATAAAATCTTTTCTGCAATCTTTTCTGATTGGGAAGATTGGAGAACAAGAAAGGAAAATGGAAACAGGAGGATGCTAGTGTCTGCAGCAGAGCTGGATGAACAGTGCTGTACCCATCACAGGAAGTCCCAATGGATTGTATAAGGCTTGCAGCAGCATTTGTTGTCTTAACCGTAGATGTCATTAGTTGCTCTTCATGCAGCTATCACAAAAGATGGAAAAGGAATTATACGATAAATATTGGAAATATATGGCTTTGACTTTGTTTAACTTTTCTTGATTAATTCCATTTACTTTTCTTTGGAGATTTTTTTTTTCATCAGCAAACTGTCTGTGAGATAACAGAAGTTCTTCAGATAGCTTTTTTTTCTATCAAGCTACTATGGTTACTGACTATTCTGATAATGACATGGTACCTTGAGCGAGTAAATCTATCATTATTCTGAAAATTTCAAGATGTCATATTTTTTCTTAATTATACTGCATATGTTTGTTTATTAATAATTGCTTAAAATTTTAAATTTATAAATTATATTTTTTCTAAACAAATATTTTAATAAACATGTCTAGATTTTAGTGTATATATAAACATGTCCACATTTCAGTAAACATAAGATCTGTCATTTAAAGATATTCCCTGCTCCCGGGTTCTCTATTAAAAAATAAATTTCTTTTTTTATATGACATTTTTCATTACAATTATTTTTGAATAAAGATGTATTTCAGGCAGGTCCCATGTTGTCTGACCTGCAAGTCACAAAGTCACAAAGGGGAAATGAAATTGGACTTTTTTATTTTGTTCCCCCCCCTCCTCCTTTTATTATTTTTTATAGCAACATTGGCTGAAGAATGACTACTGAAATTGCAAATATGAAAAAACACGCCTATTAGACTTAAAACGTAAATAGCCTCATTCTATTCCTGATCTGAGATCCCTTTTCCTTTAGCCTGCTGTGTTTCTCTGAATATATTCCTTTTTGGAACAGCTAATTACCATACCAGATTGTCATTTAAAATGGAAGAGCTTTCAAACAAAGTAAGTTCCATAGCCAGACATTAGCAGCAAAGCGCATCTGGATAGCAGAGCCAAATGAGAGATGTGCAGCAGCACAAGTACAGACTGCAGTTTTTTGAGAAAAACTACTTGATTCTTCTGTTCTGTCTCCAGTCTGAGCATAGCAGCTGTATTGTGCCTTGGACTGCGGATGTGTGACACAGTGCAAAGGTTGACACAATGCTGGGAAAGCAGAAGAAAAGTGAATGGGCCTGTAAAACTCCCTCTTTTGGCTCAGTGGGGAGTCTTCAGAGTTTACTTCAGTAGAGAGGAACTCATTTCGAGTTTTCCTTAAACAAAGCTACACAGTAAGAGGAGCAAAACTGTCTCCTCTCTTTTTGTTTGCATCTACATTTATTTTAATCACTCTTAGTATGAATATTGTACAGTTTCTCATTCCATGAATATAGGCAAGGCTGGTACTCTCCTTTCTGCCTACAGGATTTTTAGCAATTCTCCAATATTTTTCTATTACTGTCTGCACCTCTCAATCCATTATTCAACCGCTCCCAGAAACCACACATGCACACAGGCACACATACATTTTCAGCAGATAATCATAGAAGTAATTAAAATCTACAGAAAACTCAGTTACTCTGTCCAAATAGCTATAGGCACTTTCATAATTTGCACTTACATTGTTTTATGTCAATGACATTTTATTTTACCATCACACCTCTAATATTTACGGCCCTAAATTGCTCTTCTACTAATCTGCAGTCTTGATTATCACAGATGAAAGATCTTTTGTGTCTTGAGAAACATGTATAGCAGTCAGTCTCAAAGAATCCTATTATATCAGCAGGACTTTTATTAGTGTATCTTTTTGTTAGTTTTCTACAGCATCACTTGCAATTATAAAACTAATCTCTTATCTCTGGGAAAAAATAAGTTTAGCTTGGAAAGCAATATTGAAAACACTAGATGAATGATCATGCTTTTATTATTTCAATGCAAATAGACACATGTTACTTTTAAACTCCCTAGCCCAGTTTACTGATTCTTGTTGGATTAGCCAAATGAAAGAGTCATCACTACAGAAAGCGTTGATCTCTTGACCCATTCAGTATTAGCTATGATCCTATCTCTAAAGGCGTGGGAACTCAGGTGAGTCTCATCTTAGGCCCAAAACCTTTAAGTTGCTTTCCTTGGTGAGCAAGGAGGCCACTACATGTCTAGTACAGATCATAATTTGCCCTCAAACATGACTTAACTACCTACAGTGTAACTGCTAAGCTCATCACAAGTTGGAAGTCACCTAAATAGCAATGATGCTAAGAGAAATGAACTAAATTATATTCACCAGTTTGTGTGATAGCAGTCTAAAGAGATTGTTATGCTGTTCTAAAAAAAAAAAAATTAAAAAATTTTTGAGAAATCAAAAATGCATCTGTCAGGTCACTCTCAAGACTCCACGTGCTTACAGTTACCCCACAAGCTCAAGCACTTGGCTGTTTCCAAGTGTTAATGTTGAGAAACATTGCTAATGAAGTATCACTGAAAGTTTAAGGGTAAAGCAAAAACCTCTTTAACAAGTTTTGCCACCAATGAGACTTTTATTCTCAACAAAGTATTGCTCAGTTTGTTTGTCTGTGGATAAAACCAGCCGTGGAGTGTTTGCAGGCATAAAAGATGTAGAGATACAGGGCTAAGAGAAGGGCTTCATGGCCTGTACTGCTTAATCATTAGCACTCTCCCAAGCAGTTTTGATCTGTATCAAACAGCACTCTCCTAGGCAGTGCTCAAGCACAAAGAGGATGAACATCAAGGGATGTTTCCAATGGGCAGGGGGATGCAGGGGAGACTATGGAAACCATGACATGACACCTATGAGCCAGCAGCCAGTCCCCCAGTCTTTTTGTTTCCTAGCATATTTGCAGGCAAAGCAAATTGCGAGGGTGCAGATTTTTCTGTGAGCTAACCATCAGGTCATTTGAAGGGATTACTTGTCCGTCAAAGCAGCTGGGACACAGTAAAGCTGAAATCCTTGGCATCGATCTGACTCTATTGCTGTCCTCAGTGACCCACTCCCCACCTGTCCAGGCTCTCTGTCACTCTCAACTCCTCTTCTCCACTCAGCAATTGGGCAGGAGACTAATTTGGCTAGAACTGGAGAGGCACAGATGGCACCAGGATACTGTCTCCAAACATACCAGCTGCTGTAAACCTTGAAGTTTTTGTCAGCACCTCCAAAATGGCTCTGTTAATAGTCTGTACAGTGTAAAAGGAAAGAAAGTTGAGAGGCACTGAGTTCTCGAGTTGTTAATATCAAGTCAGTGCAACTTTTTTCCCTTTCATTTTTAGAAAATAGGTGTTCAGTAGACTCCCAAGTTCCCAATAGCTTTCCTCTCAGCTACAGCAGCACATTAAATAAAGCTCACTGAAAGGTAACCTTAAAATAGAACAGAACTGGTATTTTCTTGATTTTAAAATGAATGGAATGATTCACTGGGAAAGAAAATATGTGGCAAAAAGTGTGGTCTTTCTAAGACATCTGGTGTTTGTAAACAATGAGGTAATCAAAAAGCTTTTCCTATCTTTGAAAGCCCATTTATTCCACTGGGTACAGGTACTACTCCCTCCCCTATTCCTTGTATCCTCTGTTTCTGATGAACAATAGTTCATATAACATTCGGAGTTCAGTCTGAGAAAAGGAAAAAATAATTTTGTCCAAAATTGATACTGACTTAAAACCAAAATCAAATAAAAGGCATCTACACTGTGATTCTTACTCAAATAAAAAAGACTTTTATATTTTTACAGTTATCTTTCACATATTAAATATATAATAAAAGATCAGATTAAGCATTGTAGGTATCTTAAGGCAAGAAAGACTTTTTTTTTCTGATACTGTCCATGACTTAGCTCTTGTTTTCATTCCTGAGGTATATCATGGGTCATGGATCCAAAAGTTGTTTTCCCAATCTACTACTATTACCAGTAGATTATGAAAGCTCATATAGAAAGTAAAGAATGTGTGATACACATAGTGTACTCCTACTACATATGTATCTTATCAGCTAAGCATATACTGGTATATTTCCTGGTATATACAATTAAAAGTTAACTTTATTATGACAGGAAAATAAACCCAGTAAACCTTTTTCTCCACCTACATATGAGCATACTTTACTTTCTGTCTGTGAAAATATAGGCAACAGGAAAAGGTAGCATTTTAATATCTCATATTTGTCATACTTGAATAGCAGAAATACTGCTTTCCTCTCTCCTACTAATGATGGATCAGTCACCCATTTCATGAGTATAAAAATCCCAGGAAATTCAATATGTTCTTTGTAATAATAGATCTGCCAGTCTTTTTAAAAACAAGCTACCTTATCTCTTCATCCATGCATTCACCCATCCGAGTTTCTATTACTCTTTATTTCTTAGTTTCTGTATTTTGTGTCACTTTCAAAAGAATGGAAAATACAAAAGAATAAATTTGTTCTGTTTACAAAATGCCTTTAGGAAAACCTTCTACTAGAATTTCATCTCAAGTGTAGGTAAGAATCTACAAAACTTAGTCAGAAGTTCATAGGCATTAGAATGCTTGTTATTGATGAGTCTTGGAGTCAGATTCAGCTAATGCTGAGTGATCTTTACTTGTGGGAATGAGCTTCTTCAATTATTTGTCTTTCCCAGTAAACAGGTAGTTTCATGAGCAAGTGGTGCATTATCTGTCTTTGAAAATACACTCTGACAATGTTGAAACAATATGGTGATCTCAGGCCCTGTAAATCACAGTGCTAACATGCTAAACTCACTGATTAGCCTAGGACTGGTGTAGGATGTAAAGCAATCTGGCAGTTGAATTGAAAAGTAACTGGTAGGGACTGAGCAGACAGAGAAATTTTGGCTTTGGTTACTTGTTTTATTACCAGTAGGCATGATATTGCCACCTTGTCCCAGAGTTTGCTTTATCCTGGTGTGAGAATAGTCAAGCAACTTTTTAGCCTCATTTGAGGAGTGCTGGAGGGATGGATAAATCATAATAAAAACATTGCTCACACAGTTTCAGAGAACATCAGAACTGCTGTTAAAAAAGCCTGTTTCCTGTAGTCAATATATTTTGCTTGGTAGATGTTCTAACACAGCAGTGTAAATCATCACATTTTCCTTTGGGCAAATACTATCAGGAAACCAAAATTTAAGTGGAAGGAGGTGTTCACTTTTTGAAACAGATGTCCTTGTTTGTGGTGGGTGATCTGCTAGTATGTCTCAACTCCTAGCATGGAAATTTGAAAATTAACAAAAGCATTCTATATGCACAAATAAGTTCCATGGGCATTTATCTAGTTAGCTTTAAAAAGCCAAAATTTACACGTACTCACAATTCTAATGGGGATGTATGGTAGAAAATTGACACAAAGTGGCAAAAGGAAATGGAATGGCATCTATACTTCCCAGAGCTAAATAACTGTAGACCAAAACACAAAACAAGAAAAGGCAAAAGAAGACAGGACTGTAATTGTAAAAAGCCTTTTAGAGACTTTTCTTGATTACATGGAAGTTGGAAGCACAGGAGATTTCACCAGAAACTATTTTTAAGAGATTTCTAGTATGACTGCCCAAATCCAAGATGTATGGCTAAGATTCTACACACCAGAGGGTTTTCCTGTCTTGTGGTTTATATGACTAGGTATTCTAGAAGTCTGCAAAGGATACACACCAACCACAGGGATGAATCACAAAGAGGAAATTAATTCATCATTAAAGAAGATGAATTCACTTGAGACATCTTAGCAATTGAGACCAGTTAAAGTGTGTCAGTGTTGCCAAAGAGGAAATATACAAGAAGTAGGCATGGGAATAACGCCCATATTTTGCTGGCTCTAGAAACTTTTTACAGAAGAGTTATACTTCTCTGTTAAGCATTTCAGATGTCAGTTGGGAATGACAATAATACTATAAACTTTTCCTCATCACTGAAAGGTAAAATCCACACAGAATTAATATCTGGAAATCCCACGACTTTTTAACAGCACTTTCTATTTTTAATTTGAAATTAATTTTGTGCAATTGCTGCAGAATGAAGGACCCAAGATAGATAGACTATAAGAGCTTTCATTAGTGTGCAATGAAGATGAAGTTCAACATTAGTCTCCAGCACTAAGCGGCATCATTCTTGGGGTTTTTTTGTTCACAAAAGCTGTGAGGTATACATCCCTGATTATGCCCTGAAGCATCTTAAAGAATTATACTCCCTGAAGCATTACAGCATACAAATCTTACAAGATTAATATATGTTCTATGGAAAGCAAGATCCCTCATACCTCCACTCACAAGGAGAGAGCATAATTTTGCCATTCGCTACGCTCCAAAATGCAGCAAACACTGAAATATTTGATGTAAGAAAAAAAAAAAAGAAAGATTTGGCAACGTTGACACAAACTATTTTAAGTTAAGCAAAACACTGTACTGTTCCCAAATGGAAACATGGCTTTAGGTTAGTCAGCTAATCGCTGCTAAATTTCGGTGAATGTGAATGGAGATGAGAGATTGTGACCGAGAATGGAAAGTGAAGTTGGAGAGGATGTTAGGATCACCAGTTAGGAAAAGGCTGACTGGGTCCACAACTCTCATGACTGTAAAAAAACTTTATTTTGTTTTGGTTTTTAACTTAATTTTCAGTTTAAATTTATTCATAACTAGCTTATACCCATTTGATCTTGGGTAAACTTCATCTATTAATTTAAATTAATTTTAATTAATTTTTATTTCTTTCTAGGCCAGCTGTTTGTGGTGTTATATGTAACACAAGAACAATTTCCACCTAACTGTGTATGGCTTTCCATTTTATGACATATAGCAAAACATTTTTCCTCATCTGATGGTAGCCCATCTCTAAATCTGCCCTATTCTTGAACACAGGAGAGTGAGATGAAAAAGGACAGCAAGATTTTTTTCTTCCTTTATATCTCAATGGTTTTGACCTCCACCCAAGGCTCTTAGGGCTCACCCAGCATAGCAGAGAAAATATTTTGCACAATTTAGTGGTATGCTTTTTTACTACTTATTAATGCTCCCTAAAACTGATACAGGCCCTGAGCTGAACTCACTGCAGCAGAGCAATTTCAAACTGATCTCAAATACTGGGGCTTAGAGACACAGTGGAACTGTATGGGATTTTCAGTAAGGCTGAGTGTGACCAACAGAAATTATATAGTCAGCTTTATATCTTCTGGCTAGCACACAAAAAGAATAACCCTGTTGGCATTTTCATTGTCTAATAGCTAGTATTTTCTACCCTATTTTGTTGAGTCAACACTCAGACTGGAATGATTACTCCAGATTGTCAACAAGTTACTTTAAATGCTTTTAGAAAAACTACGTTCTTATTACTTCCTGGTGTGTGGGTTCACAATAGAGTAACTTTTATGTGAACAAGTGTAGCCTATATTTGATGGTAAACCAAAGAGAGCCAGGCTTCATATTCTTGTGTTTAGATTTTCTTTGGTCCCCAAGATGACCAGCTAACAGAAGAGCCTCTGAATTATCCTGCAGTAATTTCCATCACTATGGCATTTTCATGTCCAGCATTAGGTCAAGAAAGGCCTGGAAGAGCTTAAAAAGAAAAGAGATATCTGTGTGTTCCAACTGTCTGCTTCTCAGTAGTATGTAGCCTAGCAAACAACATAGCACAGTGCTTTAACATAAAAAAGCATCTTAAACTTCTTTGTTTTGACATAAGAATATTTCTAGATATGTGAAAACCAGGCTTCACAGCATGAATATTTTGGTGCTCTGTCAGTGCTTCTGTGAAGCACTTCACACTTCACAGTGTGAAGAATATATTTAAGAAAGGACCTGTGGCTTGAGGTTTGAGCAAACCTTCATCCTGGTCATCCTCTGCACAGAGAAATACAAAAAACCACTGCCCTGCTGC
This sequence comes from Campylorhamphus procurvoides, assembly GCA_013396655.1. NCBI lineage: Eukaryota > Metazoa > Chordata > Aves > Passeriformes > Dendrocolaptidae > Campylorhamphus > Campylorhamphus procurvoides. The sequence continues at coordinate 177,260 of WBMV01009196.1, forward strand.
TGCCTGCAGGCAGTGACTTTTCAGGTACTTAAATATCTCATATTCACAGAAAGTAACTGGATTTGTCTGGGTGGTAACACTCAGTTTCCATAGAGAAGTTACCAGAGAATGACAAATTTTTTTTTTTTTTCAATTGCAGTGAAGATGAACTTAAACTTTTACATAAACCTGGAGTGAGAGAACAGACTGGTTCATATTTATTCCTATGACAAGGAGAAATCCACAGTCAGACTGAGGAAGTCCACAAATGCACACACATAGAGGGCAGTTAGACTGGTCCTGGTAGAAAATAGATGTAACAAGAGCAAAGTTGCACTCCAGCTATTCTTCACCTCTTCTTTGATCATGGACTTCTACATTAGGGTCCAAAGCATATCTGAGTTTTGCTTGGACAGCAGAGGATTCTTTACAGAAAAAGCTATCACCACTGAGGACAATGTGGAGGAAATAGCAATTGGAGAGGTCACTTATTACAGAACACTCCAAAAGTACGTTTTGCATTGACTTGTAGCCAAACCAATGATATAGAACTTCAAGGATTGTGGAAAAAGAAACTATTATTTCCTATTTCATTTGACTGTAATTTCATTGTGAGAATTTCTATGGCCAAATATACCCCTGTAAAAAAGGTTAGTCCAGGCTTCAGTGAGACAGGTGTACTGCATATACAGTTGGGCACTTCCACACCTGCTTACAATGATTCTGTTGAAGAATTTTAAATATTAAGCAAGGCTGTATAGTACATTGATAATTTTCCTCTAACTGTCAATACACAAACACATGCAGAAAAGGCAGAAAACTACTTTCTTCATAAAAACCCCATGAAATTAATAATTAATATTTCCTATTGCTGTTATTGATGTTAATATATGTAAATAATCAAAGTCCCTTAATTTAAAAAAAAAAAAACCTACCCAAAAGCAAATGTGCTTAATCTTCATCAACAGAAATTCTCACTTTTTTTCTCCTTTGATAAGATTGAAGGATATGGGAGTATGAACAGAGACCGAAGAGACACAGTAATTCTAAAAATGTTTTGTAGCTTTATTTATCTCTCCATTATCTCTGCATTCAATGGAAGAATGCATTGAACACCCTCAACTATATTACCTTTGGAAACACATCTATTGAGATTTTTTTGGCCACACAGAGCCCAAGCTCCCAGGGTAGGCAGTTCTGTCAATTGTGCTGCTGCTCTGTCCCTCTGTTGAGGGACAGCTTATGACATACCTTGTCCTGAAGGACAACATGGAAGAGATGGTATGGGGAAAGGCTGGATCAGTGTACAGCTGCTTTGCTCTGATCTGCAGAACCAGCATGCTGAGACAGATGGATGAGGGAAGAAGTGAAAATAAAAGCTCCATAAAAGTGGCGGGCTGGCAGGGAAGGAGTATGTGATACAGTCTTTATAATGGGCCAGCACAGCTTCACAATAAGCAGGGATGGAACGCTAAACAAAGCACCTTTTTAATTATTTCTTCTTTTTCCCCAAACATTTTAAGAGACAGAAAGAATTCCAGGCTTTAACAATGATCTTTGAAAACACCTTGCTTTTCATCAGAGTGTGTCACAGCCTTCCCATACCCTTTGCTGTGCAAATAAACTTTGTAAGGGAATGTTCTTTACATTCCCTCTTGAGCATGTATAGAAAAGATTGCTCTGGCACAGCCCCCTCTCTGTTGACAACAGTGTTTCCTGTTATTGTGAAGGAGTCACAGGCCTGCCTCCAGTCCAGATCTGGGGAGCGCCGGTGTCACAGATGTTTTTTCAGGTGTAAAATTCCTGTTGGCCACACAGGCCGTTCACACAGGATAAAACGGGTGTCTTCAGCTTGGCTCAGTGTGCCTGTTTGTTCACTGCTGTGCTGAACCAGCTCCTCTCCTTGCAGCAGTGTTGAAAGTAGGGAATGTGGAAGGGACTTTAAAACCCTTCCTGTTGCACATAGGAAATGTTCTGAAAACCTGAGATTTCACTTTTTGTGCTTATTGAGGGCCAGCTAGGGCAGGGGGAGAATGGGGAATTGTGAGTTCAAGGACTGCATAATAGGAAAGGCTTGCTTTTTTCTGAAAGAATGTGGCTGAACTTTCTCCCTGAAGAAGATTTATCCTGTTATGATTTCAAGGACCCTTAAAAAAGCCAGCATCAGAGAGCCACCCACGCATGATAGCAGAATAGCAGCTGCATAACAACACTAACATGGTTAATGACTGCAAATACAGTGTAGTATTATGAGAAGGTCACTGTGAGAGGGTATCCTTCTGTGCTAACGCTTATGCAGGTGCTGTGGGTGTATCCATAATAGTATCATATCACTGATGGCAGGGAATTATTAGATACCAACCTTTCCTGTATCAACCTGGAGAGAACTCTGCATTCCATAAACTTATTTAACCCTGACATAAGTGGTTTTACAGTGCAGTAGCTACTTCACTGAGTTGAAAACTCATCTCACTGTCACTTTGATGTACTGTCAAAAGTGTGCTTTTCTTTTTCTTTCCATTACAAAATCATTCTTACTTTGTAAACACTTTGTATTAGATAGGTAAGAATCCTCTTCCTTCTTAAAATGATTACTTTGATGAAATGTGGACTTGATTGATATTATTTTTCCAGTAAAATGTGAAAAGGAAAACTGTGGTCTTCTGTAAAAGTGAAAAACCATGACTGAACTGTGTTTGTTTTAAAACAAAGCTGCAAGGCCTGGGACCTACTATTGCAATGAGGGCAGTCTAAGAGTTTGAATGATCCATTTCTTCATTCTTTCACTCAATTGTTTTTTCACAATGGTTCTTCTGTTTTTTTTCTTCATTCCTGAAGCTGACAGGACAGTCAATACTTTGTATTAAAAACCAGTTTTTAAATATTGTACATGGGAAAATAAATTGTTATTTAGCATATTTCTAAAATGTCATCAACGCTTCTCTGCTATTCAACACACTTGCATCATTCTTTGGTGAATTCATATGAGCAGAGGTTTCAGATCAGTGACCAAACCCAGAAAAATAGTGCTGAAGAGAGTTATAGTATTTTCCAGTATTGCCTATGTAATATTTACCAGGGAATTTGAACTTATTCTGAGAAATCCTATAGCTGTGGAAAAGAGGTAATGATGACAGTATAACCATGCTTTTACTTCCTACCCCGACCTTCCCTCCCCGAGAAAAGACAACACAGAATTAGCAAAGTCCTGGGTTCTCCATCTACTGCTTCAGGAAAGTCACCAGTATGCTATTCAAATACAGTAATTCTGAGCTCACACCTATACACACATAGATGCATACAAATATATGGGGATTTGTGTATACTTATTTATGAACACATATCACTAATAGGAGACTTTTTTCTACTCCAGTGAAGAGACTAGATCCAATTGGGTTGATCACATAATAAAACACTTTATGCATCATCTTTCTTGCAAACATATAATGAAATTCTTCAAAGCCAGTTTATCTGCACATTCCTGAATAGTGGAACTAAAGTGCTTAGCTTTACAGGAAGCATCTGTGTATGTTGCAGGGCAGGGGTGAAGATGGAAACAATGGCCAAGTTTCAGGAGAATGATTGAGAGCTGGAAAACTGGGAAGTTCATGCAATGAAAATACACTTTTTTTAGGCAGTTGGAGAGGCTTTGCCTACTGAGCAGATGACTCCTGGAAGGAATTTGAAGAGAATTAATGGGAATGGCTATTTCAGATGGCAGAAGGAATCAAAATAGAAAGCCAGTTCCTTAGCCCTGGACTGTCTCCTTTCAAGTCTGAAACATATTTCCTTTCTGTCTTGGATCTTTTGTATGCAGAGCTTTTTATCCTGCTCTGGTAATAACAGCCCATAAGGAATGCTCCAAGGGGGAAGAAACTGGAGTGAGCTCTGTTTATGACCTCTTCATCACACAGGATGAGGTGGATGGGACTGGCAAACTTTCCAACTATTGAGGATTCATATTGTTGGGATACTTCCTCAGCCTACACCAACTTACCTCCCAAACTCCCTGCCTGCTCTCTTGCAGCAGTATTCTACCTGCTAGGGGATCCTCCAGCTTTCAAACAGCCCTAGCTGAGTCTTCAGTATTAGCAACAGGAAGGACATGTAACAAGTCTAAGATGATAGATTCAGAAGTAGGTCAAGAGTGGATCTTCAACACTGAAAAATTGACATTATTTGTATTTTGGGCGCTAATAGACATATTCACATGATAAATATCAGAGAAAGTGGCTTGATTTGACAAAAGTCGTTATGTAGAGCTGAATAAAAATTAAATTATAGAAGTTTGTATTTCAGATTTTTTCATTACTCTTGCTAGCAATAGGCAAAATTGCATACACAGTGTATGTTCAATAGATGTGATTTTGAGAAATTATGAAAATCTCCAGTTTCTACTTGAAAATAATAGATACAGGAAGAGTTTGAGCTATAGATTTTAATAATGCTCTAAGAAGTTTAATCCTCATATATAAAACTCAATTTTGGATCACATGGTGGAAATCCTTTTGGTTTTACTCTGACAAAATTCTTATAATGATCTTGCTATTTCCTAATTTTTTTCTCTCCTTTGAGCTGTGATCTCCCTTGTTTTCTCTTGTCTTTTGTATAATTTTTCTTTAATTTCAATTTATTTTCTGATCCATAGTAATGCATTATCGTTACTAATTCTTTCAGAGGATATGGGGCATGGTCATTCTATCTGTAGAAAAAAAAAAAACAAAACACCCCATCCCTTCATTATACAGGTAAAAAGGGGCATTTTCTATTTTCATAAATAGGAATTCTGACATTAATAGGATTTTTTAGGATTTCAGAATCACCAGAAATCAACATTTATAATTAAGAACTTAAATACACAAACAGATCTCAGCATTGATCATCAGTGGTCTTCATATATTGTTGTGGGTCAAAAATTAAAGAAAAAATAAGGAAAACTGAGCGAAGTCTGTATAGGGGCCTTTGATCTGCTGTGCTTCCTTGTGTGCTGGGTTAGGTGTTCAGGAATGCAGGTAGTAGCTGAGACATTCTTTCACTATCAGAGGTGGTGCCCAGCTATGGTATGGCAGGGTATATGCTTGAAATGATCAAGCACTGACTTTCTTGGTGCTTAATAAGTCATGGAACTTGGGAATGATAAACTGAATTTCCAGTTATCTATTCAAAAACAGATGGTCACATTTCAAAACACTTAATTGCCAGCATGCTAACTTGAAAGGTCACACAGTGCTCTCAGCTGAAGTTTTCTATTGTTTGGGATTTCTGCTTACAGGCTGAGTGCAATATCCTGCACATTTTTCTAGCCTGTAGTGATACTAGTCACTTTAATCTGACATAAGTATGGCCTGCCACCCCCAATTGAGTGTTCTCCTTCCTTCTTTGGGTAGGCACGAGCATTTGTGCAGCTGCACGGTGATCTGACTCACCCTACAAATGCTGATTCTGATACAGTTTATGGTGATGGGAATAGGCAAGCTGGGGGAACACAGAACCATCCTTTCTGGCAGCATTAAAGTAAAATCATCTTAAGCTTCATGGATGAATTTGAAATATTCTGTAGCTCCTCATGCTTTTATTGTATTCCTGCCAAGTGTAATTAAATCTGTAGAAGAAATTTCACAGCATGCAATGCTAAATCAGACAAACCAAACTGTGACATACTTAACAAAACTATACCTGAGTCTCATGGCAAAGGTTTCTTACACTAGCAAATAATCACATGCTAAACAGAAGAATTTGGAGAAGCTTCAAGTTTATTGTTTTCCTTGGTTTCCTTGCCAAGGCAGCAAGGCAAGTAATTAACTGTTCAGTCACATCTAGAACAAAGTGGTAAGCAAGAAAGAATAATAAAGGGTAATAAATCTGTTTCTATGTCCTGTCTGCAGCCTACCACATTTCTAATATCTTAAAATATAGATTTATACTGTAACATAGAAGTAAGAGATACAAAGATTGTTTTTTCTCTATTGCATCAATTTTTACCTTTTCAGATTCAGCTAGATAATTCCCTTCATTTTTGTGGGAGTTTTGTGGTTTTTTGCCTGTTTGGTTAGTTGGTAGCATTTTTGTTTGCTTGTTTTTTTGTTTGGTTGGTTTTCATAGTTTTGTTTTATTTTATTTTATTTTATTTATAACTACCGCATCATTCTTTATCACTTGAAATTTCAGTTGTCTCCAAAAGGTGCCAGTTTTCACCATTAGCTAGCTTTTCTGTCTTTTCGATTAATGATGGTTCAGGCACACAAAAGGGAAGGGTCTCCTGAAGAAATTAAACTTCAGTTTCTGAGTCTGTCTTTACCAGCCTTTTGTGCATCCTCTCCGAGGGACATGCACACACAGATTGTGCAACAAAAGGTATTTAAATTGTAACCTCTGAAGAATTAACTCTCAGACTGTGATCAAAAAGAATTAGCTCATTTCAAGTTAAGGGCATTTTTCTTGAATGGTCAGTAACATCACTTTTCCTCCTTCACATCCCGACTTGATAGATCCTTTTTAGTAGGTCCTGTTATAGACACTCAGGTGGTAGTGAATACCACAAGTATCTGTGGCAATGCAAATCACTTCAATTTTCTCCTGGCTTTTCTTTCTTTCTTTGTTTTTTCTTTTTTTTTTTAAGTTTGTTTTTGTTTTTTAACCACCACTTCTGATAACAAACAGAGTATTGATTTCTTCTGGTTGAGATAGTATTGCCTGTAATTGGCAGTGTTAGAGCAATTATTTAGACGTGTTGAGCACTGTTGCAATGTTACTTGTTCCCTCTCACAAAAAGCAGTGCAATGGCCCCTATCGCATTTCCAGAGAGTAAGAACTTCATGCTGCCATGCACAAGTCATCTCAAGCTTTGAAGCACTCTGCAGCTCAAGGTTTCTGCTCCTCTCTGTGCTCTGTGACAACACACATGAAAGTGGCCTGTTTTTTTTTGCAGCTACTGGACTTTCCTGAGGTGTCTGCCTGAAGTAGATTTGTTTGTGTCTGTGTGCACACGTAGGTGATACAGCCTGAACCAGATGGCGCCTAAGAAGCTGCTGAAGAGAGTGGAGAAATCCATTTCCCCCCTTTTTCTCCCCAAGCAAACCTCAGAATCTTTGGAATGAACTCAATGGGATGATATTTCTTCACAAAGTGGGTTAGATCTCAGAAATGGGTCATTTTGTTCTTGCTCCAAAAGAAGATGCATAGTGATCTGAGTAAAACCACAAAGCTCTCTGAGTTCTAGCATCTCCCCAACTATTTCAAGGAGTACTTCTGTTTTCTGATGATCCCCATATTTGTCCTGTGAATCTTGTATCTCATAACTGTTGATTTTTCCTTTCTTGTATTTTTCATTGAAATTATTTTTAAATGCCTTAAAAATTGCTGAAAGCATAAATACATATTTTAGATCCCTTTAGAACTCAAGCCCTGTCATTATTTATCTTGTAGTACACCTGAGTGTTTTTTCTGACCAATACTTTTCTAACCATCTTGTCTGCAGGGTTAAAAGAGATTTGCTCTCTTGAAGAGCTGTCATTTTGCATAAATTCTATGGTAATAGCTTTTTTTTATACAGTGACTTTTGTGCTGTTCAAACAAACAAGTTTGACAGTCTTTTTTTTCAGGTGGTTAAGAAATACCTCTCAAGGCTGAAGTCTGAAGGCAGCTGTAGTTGAGTAAGGATCTTGATTAACTTCCTTTGTTTTCTTAGTTTGAACAATACATTCTCCTATCCCATTTGGGTTTGGCAATGCCTGGGGTTTTAAACTACTATAGAATGGAGTATTATTATCTTAGAAAACACCAGGAGCATGATTACCTCTTGTGGAATTATACATATTTACATATGGCAAATGAAAAATGGAATTTTAATTTAAATGAGTAGAGAATGATGGTGTATAATTGTAGTATCTTCCAAGCTGCGCAGTTTTCACAATTGTAATGTCCTGGGGTGCAAAGGAATGGAAAATCATGCTCTTGATTAGGAATTCTTTGCCTTGTCAAAAGACATTTCAGCTCATAACTTCTTTTTTTGTTTCAATTATGGCATTCTCTAGTTGATGTAATTTAGTGTAGCCTGATTTAAGTCATAAACTCATACACTTCAGCAGTTATTTCTTGGAAGTTTGCTTGATTTGGTCTGCAGTAAGTCGACAGTACATACAACAAACTGATTGTTGTGGAAATATATGATCAAGCTGCCTGTTTATTTCAGATTTTGCAAAGGGAATCCTTTTGCATAGTTTGATATACAGATGTTCTCTCTGAGTAAAGCATTTGTGTCTTCATATTTGTATCAATATTCTCTAGTTTTATCCAATGTGAAGACATTCAGTGGTAGAGATGTCCCTGTTTAGAGCTAGCAGTATGCTCAGGTTTGTACAACACTCAACAGCAGACAATCACTGCCCTAGAGAGCTTAAAGTCTAAAAATACCTCAGCTAATGCTTCAGCTTTCTTCAGCCTTTAACATTCTCAACATATTCTTATTGTTTTGTCTCATCCTAATAAATCTCAATTTTGAACTGTTAACCAAAGCAAATCATCTTGGTTACTATCTGAAAATAATCTGATGAAAGGTAACATACTTATTTTTAGATTTGAAAATGCATGTGGGTTCAATCCAGCATTCACTGAAGAGCAAACACAGAATCCTATTTTTATGGACCCCTCTAGGTAACTTTAATCTTGCCTACCTGCTCCCAGTAGTGCCAGCAAAGCATTGGCAAGCCCTCTGCTTGCATTACCTGGTTTTCCTCTGGCTGTATAGAACAGTTTAGTTGCAACAAACTGCTAGAGCTCTGGTTGCAAATGAGGTCATCTGGGTAAGATATGTCCGTCCACCTGATGCTTTCATGAACATGTGTATTTTGAAGCAATGGAATGTAGGATGCATGCCTCATTTCAAAGCTGTGATGTGGGTTTTTTTGCCATCAGGACTGTAAGAAGCCAGGTGAGGATGAGTGTGATCTGCTAGTTTAATACAAGGCAAGGGAAGGACAGCAAGAGATGACATCATGTGCTAATGGCAAAGGGTCTAAAGAAGAAGAAGGAAAAACTAAACTTTAGCAGCAAGGCTCTGCAGTCTGCTGATACTGCCTCTTTTTGCTGTGGATATTTTTGTAAGTGTTTCTGCCTCTGTGGTTTCTCCTTTCTAAGAACAACATCAGTCAGCACAGAGCTGTGGTATCTCAGATTCTTTCTAGGGATTAAGCTGCAGGTTTAATTTTTTGGGCTAGCGTGAGGACCATCTGTTCAGTGTAGTTTACAGGCAGAGTGGAGATGCATATGTTCTGAGCATAAAAAACTCACTGTAAGAAGAGAAGGCAGAGAATAGACTTTAACATATTATTAATTTGAGTTTTGTAGTTAATTCTTTGGTGCTTGAAAAAGAATGATTCTAAAGGATGAAGCCATCATACTTTATTCTGTAGGTGGTGATCTAAGGGAGGACAGTTTCAGGTTGCTTTTCAGAGTGGTTGAACTGTGTGATGGTTTACAGGGTTGATAAGAGGTGGAGACATTCTCTATCTCAAAACTACTGCTATATTGTGGTGGCTACACTAGGCTTAATGCTTTTGAAAAAGAGAGCATTTCACTCCATATTCATATCTAAATTTCCCATCTCCTCATCATATGCCTTGTACTGATGCTTCTTCTTCTTGAGCTCCATTCTCATCCCATTAAGTCACTGTATATTAAAAATTGCTCTTTGCTGTCCTGTCTGGTATGAAAATTATGACAGAAACCACTGCAGAACCCCTGCACACTTTTGTATGTTTCAGACTAATCCTTACACCTGTATTACCCCCACGTAGTAGACAAGGGCTACTTCTGTTGCATAAACCAGAGCCACTTGTCCACCTTGACATGTTCAAGGTTAGTAAACTGGTTATCATGCCTTCTCCTACAATTCAACCTCCATCTCCTCCATCATACATCAGGGATTGTCTTCAGACTGTCTTCACCTTAATTTATTATTCTTACTTGTTTTCGAAGATCTGAAGTTGTTTTTCAATTTAAAATTTTATATCTTGTCTCTTTTCAGGAAGAGAGAAAGAACAAGACTATCCCAGGGGCTCAAATTCAAGAGAAGGCTGAAGAGTTAGAAAGGAAAAAGAAGGAGATATAGAAAGGGTCACCAGCTACGCTGCCCACTGTCATTTAAAGGTAGCTTTTCTTCCCATTCCTGCTCCTCCTGAGCCAAAGATGAATATGAGATATTCCTTAGAGAGATTCATCAGAGATTCATTATTTACCTTAAGGTATATCTCATATTCCTTAGCTACTGACGTTACTGATTTCCTATCTGCAGACCTTAACTCTTCATCATGAGCCTTATTCTATTATTTCTCTATAAGGGTTGGTAAATGTTAGGAACCAGATGATTGAATATTTGTGACTTAAACCACTGTGGAACTCACTGAGAAAGTAAAACATGAAAGGTAGTAAAAAATTGTCATCTTTAAAGAAGTCTGTTTTCAACTTTAATTTGTTATGTTCAGGAGAACCTGTGATGGAAACCCTTACCAGAAACAATCATGAATTTGAATCACTAAGAGTCCTGAGCCACAAGCTCAAGGCTAAAATGAAACAACTATGAAACTTTGCATATCTGTTTGTCACTTACTACTTTCATGGACCTTTCTCTGACTGCAGATCTAGCTCCCCAGTGAATGATAAACACACTTTAGTGTTCTGTTGCTCATAAGAGCCTGAGCCCAGCCTGTGGGTAGGGGGACAGCCATGGGTAAAGGAGAGGTTGACAAGTGGGCATGGGAAGGATTTACAGTGATCCCAAACCATGACTGTAACTCAGAAGTCAGAGCCTTGCCTCTAGTGAGCCCATCAAAATTTAAAGAAGCAGGTGGATTTTAGAGCACTTCAGGTACAGAAAAATGAGAAAACCGCTTGGTACCTATCAGCTTTTTCTCTCTGCTCCTCATAGCTCTTTGTCCCCATGAACAGGCTATAATGTCTTTCAGTCAAATTAACTTGTTGAACGATCTGTGTTTCTAATACAGTTGACCAGATTGTGCAGATTTAATCCAGATCAGGCATAGATGTGTGGTCCTGACTCCGCAAAGTTAACTGGAGAATGTGATGTATATGCTGGCTGTAATCTTTTAGGCTGGTTTACATGGGGTGCAGGACAGCAGGACATTTTTAACCCAGTATAAACATAAAACAGCACATACAGACAATACCTGAGATAACGTCAGGTCTACTAGGACAAGTTTACCTGTTTAGTGTTGTCTGAATCAAGTGGCAGACTGAGTTTCTACTGGTGGAATGCTCTGTGCTATGCAGTCCTGCAGTCCTGTATTTGATGGTAGTTTTCAGATGTTTTTAAAAACTGCTGTGTGCTTTCTCACTTGATTTACAATCTCATGGTGCTACAGTACTCAAAAGTACAGAATTTCTTTTTTTTTTTGCACTATCCTTTTTTCTGAAGCAGTGCAAAAGAATTTCTGCTTTGCAATCAGCATAACAGGATTTGCTTATTACAAGTCAGCATACAAGCAAAGAGGTCCAATACTCCTGTATCTTTCTATTTTTCCCCCCAGATAGATGCAGCTAAGCCTCAGCAAATGTTAAAGAAGCATGAAATGCCATTCCTTTTCATTTGTATTAATAAAGTTTGAGATATGCTATGGATGTTTTCTTCTAGTAGTTGTAAGATTCAAAGTACAGCATTTTTTCAAATGTAATAATTTATTTATGGAAAGGATGACAGAGTGTGAAACAAGGAACTGTAATCAGGTTCTATTTCTATTTTTGGGGAAAATTTTATTTGGAACTGTCTTATTTTCCTCCAACCGCTCAACTCCTGACAGGTGTCAGTCAAGTTATAGTCCAAGCATAACAAGTTAATATACTGTTAACAAGTTAATATACATAATAATAACAAGTTAGTATACATAATAATCTGTAGAAAAACTTTTTATGTATCTCGAGAATGATTAATCTCTTTTACAAAAATTGCTCTTGCATTGTCTGGACTAACCATCTAGAAACCCAACCTTCTGTCCCTGGAGTACATTTATACTGCTGAACACTGATGAAATACTATGTGTACAAGGTATCACCCAGCCCTGTACAAGATGTGGCCCTTACAAATCCAGGGTGTCACATGTTTGAGTTTAAAGTATCTGAAATTACATGGGTAGTCTTCCATCCCAGGAAAATGTTGTCTTTATAGGAAGAAACTGCTGTGCATCCACTACCTAGCATGTGGGATGATATGTAGGCTATGTAGGAATACTGGGGAGAATTAGCAGGTGAAAAGTCTATTTGGATAGGATTGCAGGAGAGCAGGAAGTCTGGCATGCCATATGGGCCCTGCACTCTGCAGGACTGCTGTCTCCTGCATTGTACTTGGGCACTATCTGGAAGAGCTCTAGCTCATCCTTATGGTATGCCTACTCTCCCAGTAAAACATCATTTTGTGCTAGTGAGCAAGCCTGTGTCAAGACCAGGAAGGTTAGTCAAGTCCTTTTTAATTTTCTAGTGTGGGGATTATCTGAGTACCTAGTCATAAATCTAGAAAGAATGTTATGTCACAGCATAAGAGATGGATATGAGAGTCTGGTGCCTGATTTAAGAACAGCACTTAAGAGCCTTGATACCAAACTCTTGTGTTTGAAAGACTGAGAGACTTGCTTCCCCCAAATTTTTGACTGGGCGGCTAATGCGTCATAGTAGTCAGTATGTATGCTCTAGAAACCACATTTTTAGATATCATTTCGTATCTAAAAAATTCCTTGGTCATATGACATAAGCCCATTAAAGTACTTTAATATAGGCAGTGAACACCAGTAAATTGTAGTCTATCTTAGAAGGCTTAGGTAGGTTGTCTTAGACTACTCTTCAACCTTATCTCTTCTGGTATTACAAAGAATGTTTTTTAGGAATGTTTATCTTCTGATGTTTCCATTCATGATAACTAAAGTATTTCATACAAGTTCGAGTTGTGTTGCAACTGTCTGCCTTTTGTAGATGTGTGAATGGAGGAACAGAGAGTGTCAGAAAACTAAAGCTAGCCCTACCCATTAAATTAACTGAATTTTTCAGATCTGTAGCTTGCAGGCAATTTGAATACCTTTTAATCCAATCTGCCCACCTCATTACATACAAATTTTGTAATTCAGTGATATTGGAGTGGCCTACTTCCAATTTTTTTTTCTTAATCCTTCATCACAGTGCAGAACTGGACAACAGTGTACCCAGAGAGAGATAGGATGATGCTGTTGTTTCATCCAGAGTGCCTTAGTAAAATCCTCTTTCCCATAACAAGCCTTTCCATTTGACACCTTCTCACCTATATGCTAATGCTTTTGGGAGCTAGGTGTGAAACCAAGAGGAGAAATGCACCTGTTTGCCTGGTGATTTTTTTAAATGTTAATAGTAGGAAGTATTATGTAACATGACTTTTGCAAACAACTGGAAGTTTAGTTTGGCAAATGGCAAGCAGCCTCTGCACAATATTGTTCCCTGCATGTGGAAATTCCGAGCATGACCGATTCAAAAGTTTAACATAGCTGACACCTTGCTGGAAAAAAAAGTAGCTCAGAGTGAAAATAAGTACGTCAAAAACTAGGTGCTTGGACATGAATCTAACAATGCTAAGGAATTTAAGATGCTTATTCAAATAGTGGAGAGTAAGAAAGAAGAAAACTTTCCTTTTCATGTTCCAAACATCTTCATTTCAGGAGAATGCTGCAGTGGTGTGTTTAGTTCCTTTATACATCAAAGGGTAGCTGTAACCAGTTCTGGAAGTGGGTTAACAAGTGATAATTAAGTGACTTTAAATATTAATCATCCTATTTAAAAGTAACACTGGCAATGAAAGACATCCCTAATGAGAAGTAAAATTACATTATAAACATTATTCTGTAAAAACGGGGCTTATTCAAGTGTTTCTTTGAACCCAAATGAGAACCAATCCAGTGGCTGAGTACATTCCCAGGGTGCTATGAGGAAGCTGAATTCTTTTCATAATTGTTTGACAAACTTCTTCCAAAACACACAGCACACAGACTTAAAATGCATTTTTCCTGTCGTGTGTCTGTGTTTATGGGTGAATACCATATGGACTTTGGTCTGAGATTTGCTCATCTGAAAAACACTGGGAATGGACTCCATCTTTCAGTTAACTGTTTCCTGTCAAGCAGACAGAACATGTTCATCTTAAGGAGTCAAAAATGGCAAAGTTATTTTAAGGTAAACAAGCTTATGGCTGGCATTTTGTTTCCTCAGGGTGTGGGGTATTTTTGTTACTGTTATTCACATCTGGATAAAAAGGACAGATTGAGTGTCAGTACTGTTAGCTTCAGCTTTTCTCAGGGAAATAAAGTCAGGCTTTGCATAGTAAGTATTTACATAATTTGGAGGCTAAGCTGAGCCTGAAGGCAGTGATCAACTTAAAGATTTGTCCTATAGTAGCATATTGATGTGGATGTTAAAATGAGGCAGATATGCCTGATTGACACAAGGTCAGCCAGGGCTGTGTTCTGACAAGGGATTCTGAAAACTGATAAAACTGACAGAAAGCTTTTATAAAATTGTTGTCTTTCACAGTTTAATTTACCAGATGTTAAGGAAAAAATTGGGAACAAACATGTAGATTGTATTGGATGTATGTGACTTTGCACAGTGTCCCCTCCCATGCAGAGCAGTGATTGCAAACTTTCCCATAGGAAAATGACATCAATAAAAATACATTGTTTGGTTAATATAGAAAATTTGTGAATTCTGCTATTGAGTTGTTTTCAGGTCTTTTTTTTTTCTTTTTCTTTTTTCTTTTTTTTTTTCTGTGTCTAATTCTGAAAATGTTGCTGAAGGCCAAATTCTGCTGTTCTTATGCCAAAAGACATTTAATCAAGTGAATATTGAATTTAGCTCTCTGTCTTTTTTCAATTGTGTTTTTTTGAGTTAAATATTCATTGACTTTAACAAGAGCTTTGTCTGGTAAGAGCTGAATTAAACTAAGTAGAAACATCAGGAACCAGCTAAGATACTGACTTCTCCCACGTCCTTAGAGCTCAGTACACTGGAGTTCATTAACTCTCATAAAATGTAATGCTAAAAGTAGATGTATTATTGAGTAATGATAAATGGAAAGTTACATAGATGCATTAGCTTACTTGCTTTCAGTTTCTAAAATGCAAGAAGGCTTACACCTAAAATGTAAGAGGCTGTTTCCCTGCATAGCTTTTGGATGTCCACTTATGACTGCAAAACTGTGACAGGTTAAACTATTGTCAGGGAATTTGTAAAATTCTCGGTACTCTGAGAGTGTCTTGATCTGAGCAGGTGGGGAAATAACATGAAAGTGGTTAATCAGTGTGATTCTCAGAGTGGTGCTTATTGTCTTGATGCCATTTGTAATTCAATGATTACGTATCAGGAAGGAAACAAGGAAAAGGTTAGACAAGGTTGTATTTTAAATTCAGTGGAGAGTGAGTGAAATGGAAAAGAAATTGCACTGCTAAGAATATCGACCCATTTCTACACTGAAATGGACTTAGCATAAGAGTAGCTGTGATAAAAAACCTGAGAAGCAGAATCTGAATGCCAGAATGCTCTGAAGTTTAGGGTAAGGCAGTTTCAAGAATATTCTCCTCTATTGCACATGCATGTGTTCCCAACTGATCAAGTGGCAGCTGACAGCAATGAAGTATTCTGCTGTCCCTACCAAGCCACTTGTAGTAGTGTCAGGGCAGCAATAAAAGCATTGGCAGCAAGATTCTACATCAAGAAATGTTTTCTCACATATGGAAGTGCTTCACTGGCTTGCAGAAATAGTTCCCCATATTATGCCCCTGTTACATCTTAACTCTGATTAAGGGTAATAGGAAGTCTGAGTTTCCTAAGAAGAACACTGTTAGAAGAAATAGGGCCTCTTTGCCAAATTTTCTGCTGGTCTATATGCCATTTTTTGATACCTGTGTATACACTATTTACATGAACAGTAAAGTGTGTTTCTTTACATTAAAAAATAATCTGAATAGTTTTTCATTCCAGCAGAAAAACTATTCAGATTTGCTTCTTTCTAAAAGCAGATCATTAAAGCTACCTCATTTTTATGAGTATTTGGCTCTGCTCCATGAATGGATTCTAATAATTAAATAAGATTTTTTCTTTTTGGTTTTTTTCATTGTGGTTTTGCGTACCTTTTCTGCTTGCTTTGTTTGAGACGTTTAACAGATAGAGACCAGAAAAATAAAGTTGTATATTGATCTAAGCAGATTCACTCCTAAACAAATGATTTCTCAAAGATTTCCAGAAGGCACCAGCAGCTCTTTAAGAAGTAACAGCCTACAAAAATGTTATTTTTCACAGTTAAGTAGACTTTGGTCTAAAGCTGTGCAAACAAGCCTCTGAATCCTTGTCGCTTCCAGGGACTGTTTTTGGGTGTGTGCTGATCTATAAATCAAAAGGATTTGTAACAATGTAAGAGAAAATGTTTAAAGAAAATAAATACAAAAGAAAACATTTTTCTCTTCTCCCTCCTGCCGATCAGGGTACCTTCCAAAAAGGCCAAAGGCTTTACAGGGATGAAAAACTTGAGGATGAGAGAGGAGATTCAAGCGTGCCTCTTCCAAATCCCACTGAATTATTGGCAAACTTGTTCTTGACTACACTGAATCTTAAATGAGATCCCATGATCTGATTTTGGCAGTCAGGTTGGCTACCACATTACAGTCCACTTCAGTTTGAAGTAGGCAAGACCCAAACTGGAGAAAAAGGAATTTACAAATAAAAGAAGGCACTGGATCTATGTGGTGCCTGCCAGGCTCTTTTATAAAAAATATGTGACTCTTTATGAAACATATGTAACACTGGCAGTGCATAAAGAGCCCAAAGAGCTTAAAGACTTTGAAGTAGCATTGATGTGAAAGGCCTTAAAGCAATGGGAGAGTTACTAATGCCTTGCCAGTACTGCAAAATAATACGTCTACAGGTGTTTAAAACCAGGCAGCTTATATTGGTTCTCACTCTATTGCTGATGTCAGTGGCAAAACTCCTGGAGACCTCAGTGGTGAGAGGACCCAGGCAGTGGTGATGAAGTGAATTTGCTCTGATGGGTGCAAAGCTAACTCTGAACAGTCCCATTACCATTATTGACTGACATCATCCACCCTTGTGTTCCTGATGGCTGACATGAGTATGCAGTAATAAAAGTGCTGCCCACCCAGGTAACCTAAACACGAGTGCAGCTGGAGGAGAAATCCACGTGCATGACAATACTAGCAACAAATAGAAGGTTTTTTCCTGCCAGTAGCCACTTAGATGGAAAACTAAATAAATATCTACCTTGCTCTCACTCTCTTTTTTAAATCAAATGAAACTGAAAATTT
The DNA here is from genome assembly GCA_013396655.1 of Campylorhamphus procurvoides. Lineage (NCBI taxonomy): Eukaryota > Metazoa > Chordata > Aves > Passeriformes > Dendrocolaptidae > Campylorhamphus > Campylorhamphus procurvoides. Next base: position 194,578 of record WBMV01009196.1, read on the forward strand.
TGAAGAAAAAAAGATTAAAATTCAGTAGTCATTCAGGCAACGACAGTTTTGTTGGTTTTAAACAAAAAAAGTATAAGAGGTAAAAAATAAGGCTGGATTGAGTGGTGCTAATTGCTGATTCTAGGTGATGCGAGTTTTTTTCCAATTCGTGCATGTCCTAACACTCATAATATTTTCCAAACGGAATATAAGAAGCAACTTAGTCCATTATCAGCAATGAACCATTGACTAGCCTTCCTATGAGGAAAATCGGTTCTCTGAAAAATTGGCTCAAGTTTATCCTTTGCATTCAAGTCAATGACAGTGTTGTTCACTGAAAAATAGGCCCAATGCAGCCATCCAATATCCCTGAGATTTGTGAGGAGAACAGATTTTGTCCCTAAGGCTTTCCTTTGTAACTTTTTGATTACCATTCAAGAGCATAAACAGTGCATAACTTTGATGAGTGCTAAAAAGTCCAGTCAGTATCAGGGCTTCAATGCGCGTGCGTGTGTGTGTGTGTGCGCTACTGCCAGGTAGTGCTTAGGTCTGCAGTTTGTTCACTGGTCATAACAGCTGCCTACCTGTATTGCAGCAATCTTACTCATTCTTGAGCTTCCATTTAGAGTCAATCAGTTGCATCTTTTCTACAACAAACCCCAAGGTGCAGTTCTGGGGGAATCTTCAGGGACTGCTACAAGTAAGCGCTGTGACGAAGACTGCACAGTCCTGCACTTGCACAGTCTTCCAGGAGACTTTGCACTCTTGGTCATCTCCAGGACATACAGGGCTTTACGCATTGAAATCATAATGCTGATATGCTCCATCACAGTCCTAACACTCTTTCAGACCCTTGGAAAGAATATAAAATACACAGAAAATAATAACTGTCAAGTGGCCTGAGGATATCATGGGAGAGATCCAAGGCCAAGTACTATCAAATGTGAATGCAGCCAGTGGTCTTCACCTTTGGGTGAAAGAGCACTTAGTAAGGTAAATATTTACCTACTCCAAGTATACGTCAGGCATGGCTAAAAGGAATCTGTGTATGAAAGATGATAATTGACACGATCAAGTCTGCAGTACATTTTTCAGGGCTACCTGATTATAGCAATTGATGCAAGAAGTCAAAAGAGTAACAGACTATGAGATTCAGCAGACCTCAATCTTTTGGAAATTCCATTTGGTAATTTCCCACTTACTAAGAAAAAGATGCCAGGTCACTACTAGATGAGATTGGGTCATCAAGTGTGACAGGCTGTCACCATTTCAAAAACTGCATCTCTCTGACAATTTCTGTTTTAGTCTCCAAACTACAAACTGCAGTAAATAGTAAAAACATAGTAAAGACATTTAATTTGGTTTCTATATAAGAGAAAAAAATGGATGTTTTGTATTATACTTGGGGTCTAAGAGGCCACATGTTTTGTCTATCAGACCTCCTCATAGGTCTCTTCTCATGTAATGCATTTATCTACTGGGTAGGTTATTTTTGGAGTTATATTTCAGAATAACTTCTAAGGCAGGCTAGGGAAAGACAGAAATGTCTTGCTTCATTGGGACATTTGCATAGGAAGATAGCTGTAGTCCTGTCAAAATAAGACACATAAGTCCCATTCTGCAAGCAAGAACATTGTGTTTATCTTAACCTGAACAGCAAAGATTATCAACTCATTTACTAGCATTTGTTACTTTTACATCACTGGATTGCAATTCTAATAAATGTTTCCTCATCTGTCTTTCACATCTTATTGCTTACATCAGTTCTGATGTGTAGGAGACTGTGTTGTTTTGATGGGGCTACAGACATGCCCCTATGGACATGTTCCTACATAGTGATTTGACTAGATGATCTTTAAGGTCTTTCCCAACTGAAATGATTCTTTGATTCCAACAGTTGCAAAGAAACTGTGTATAACATTTTCTCAAGTCATTAATAAGCGCAAAGGACCCTGCTTTCCAGAGTTATTGCAGTGAAACATCTCTAGTCACTGTAAAAGTGATTCCACAAAGCATGGAAATCATCTCAGTCTTTTAATATGATGGTGGATTTTCATAACTGACTTTTAGGAGCCCCTGAGGGTCTTTTCCACCACATCAATGATGCAGTTTAGCTGCACATGCAACCCATTAAGATTGCTCTTTCTATTCCAGATAGCAGGCTACCAAGTTTAAATGTGATCAAGGATCCTAACCACTAAAGAGTTCATTGCATATTAAAAACTGTAGAGGAGTAATTTTTTATTATATATAATGAAGAGTAAGGAAAAATATAAAAAATTAGGCATGGGGGTTGCTCACCAGCCAGGCATATTCTTAAAAAAATTAAATGCTAATGATTTTTTTTTTTCAAAATTTTAATATGCTATTTCATAATACACTTTCCCAGTTGGTAAATTTGCATAATGAAAAGCTGAAGAAATCAAGAAGTTTTAGGCCGAAATATATATTTTTCAGAGAAGAAAAGCTAATCCAATGACTTCTCTTGAGCTATTAAAACTAAATCGTGTATCTTCAAAAGTTGTTTACGTGCTTCATCTCTACAAGCCAGTAAGCATAACCCACAAAGCCAGAGCTGTCCCCATGACCCGCTGACTTTTTGACATCTTGAGGTCATGCATCCAAAGCATGCACAAGCAGGAAACGCAAGGCTTCTTCCAACCACATCCTGGTGTGTCTGTAGTGTAAATTAGAGCTGTGAGAGCTCTGGGAAAATTCATCTGGCAGGCATGCTATGTTTCTTTTCCTTTTCTTACAAATTGTGCTGAAGGGTTTGAGCTTAGTCTTAGTCTAATTAAAATGAATGAGAATTAAATATAAAGAAAAAAAACAGAGATCACCCATAAGTGATTGGTGGTAGGGATGGAAAACTTATATGTTAAGAAGCCACCTAGCAGGAACATTCTGTACATCAGGACTGATGTAAATGATGAGGTACAAGAGAAAGATGAGGAAACATTTATTGGAATTGCAATGCAGTGATGTAAGAGTGTCACATAATAGCCAATCAGCTGATCATCTTCATCATTCAGGATAAGATATATGCACATATTTTTCCTTGTGGAATGGAACTTACGAGATTATCTGGTTGGGTTTTTTTGTTTGTTTGTTTGTCTTTTTGTTGTTGTTGGTTTTGTTTTTGTTTGTGGGGGGTTTTTTTTGTTTTCCTTTTTTTTTTCTGGACAGGACCATAGATATCTCAATTTCCAGTCCAAAAAGAACCCATCTTCTCTTCTTTTATTTATCTAGTGATTTACTTATCTAGCAACTGCATTAATTTTCTGCTAGTCGTATCTCTGTCATGTCAGCCAAAGCTGCAAGGAATTACTCAGAAGTTACTGATCCCTGCTGAGAACTTACTATTGAAGTGTCTCAGACTGCTCTCAAAAATAATCATGTTTTATTAGGGCTATGTGAACAAGAGGCATACAAGAAAAATGAGACCTAAAGGCAAGAGCAGAAAGTGTAAAGGCATTCTTTTAGCATAGTCAGCTAAGATTCAAAGGAAGCAAACTATCTTATCCTATGCGATTCTTAACCCTGGCCCAGCTTAAAAATAGACCTGAAGTTTCAAGGTGCTCAGCTGAAGATTAGGTCACCAAATATGGTGCCACATGATTGGATGTCAAATAATATGGAAGGACAGGGGCAGTATGATACTAGAAAATGGGAAATTTTTCAGATGCATTTCCACATAAATAAAACAAAATCAGATAGGACCTGGACAGGCATCGTTGATATGTGACAACATAAATGTCTGATGGCTATATACAGAGTTCTTCTCAAAGTGTACAGTACATCCAGCTGTCTCCCTCTCCCAAAACCACAATCACTGAGAAATAACTTGTTACTCTTTTCTGAATGGCACAAATGAGGCATTGTTGGTACAACTGAGATACCAGTGATATGGATTGGAAGAAGAGTAATCTTGCTTGCACCAAAAAGGAAAGGAATTAATACAGAGGGACTATAAGTCCAAACATTCCCCCAAGAAACAGCTTGGGAAGAAGGACTTACACAACAGCATTTTTGGTTTTGTATATAAAGCAAGAGCAGGTGCAAACCCAGCTTGAAAAACACTGAAAAATTCGCATGTTTGCATATTCTAAGTACTGCAATACCCAAGCACCCAACTGTTCAGGTCTTGAAGATCTCAGTTGGATAGATCATCACATTTGTGATCTTTTGATGTGGAATGAAGGTGGTCAGCAACATACAAGACTAATATTAACATTCAACAATCATGAGATCTCCAACTGACACAAGCAAGATGTCAAACCAAACAGAAAGAAATGAGGCACAGGGAACACAATTTCAGTACTGACAAATAAGTTTGACTTGTGAAAAATAAAGATCTTCTCAGCCTTGGTATGTCCTATCAGGGCCAACCTCTTCATATGGCACTTCTTTTGAACCACCCGGCAGGGCAGCAAATGTTACTGGAATCCATTTTCCTCTTTCTGACTAGTCAGAATGAAGGACTGCCATGCATAATGCCATGTTGCAAGATGACATTCTGAGTTCATTGTCTGATTTGATGCAATACACCAAAGTTCCATCAGCTGTACATCAGTAATGCCATATCTGGACCAAAATGTTGCTTTATGGGTTAGATTTGTATTATTTTTTGAAAGAGTGATGAGAAGAGTCTGACTGACATAATTCAAGACAGGCTGCAAATTTTAATATTAAAATTCTATAATGCAGGTCCATCCAGATGTTATTTATTAGAAATCACCTGTTTTCTCGTTATTTGTGCCATTGTTATATCCTTTTGTGTAAGTAGAAAGCAAAAATTCCAGATAAATCACAGAAGTCTGGTATAGCTGCATTCGGTGGGTTTATACAGTACATGAAAGGGCGACTGTAAATGTGAGCTGAGCTAGAAGCCCTCCGTGCACAAATCCCACAGAGCAAGACAGCAAGTGTGTCAGTGAGTATAGAAAAGCCTTCTCTCTGGCTATGTCTTCCTTAGACAAAAGTCTATCGTTACAGTACCTACAGATTGCAGCGTTGAAGAAATTTGGAGACAATAAAGAAGCCACACAAATGGAAAGACATTTAAAGACTTCTGAATAAGATTTCTGTTTCTCCATGACAGATGAATTAAAACAAGTTTGTAACAAGGCAGAAAGGCTTTGCCTGAGCAAAGTTTATCACTGTAGGGAAATTTTGTTAGTGACAAATTATGAGAAAGGTTTTGTTAGGAGAGTTGTTCGATCTGTAGAAGGTGTAAAGGGTACATTAAACTAACAATTCAGCTTTCCAGTGGTTACGTTTATTATTATTATTTTATTTTGTGCTAGAGTATAAGTCAGAAATCTAATTCTTTCATAGAACATTTGAACTGGTATTGGCCACTGTTTGGCTGGACGGTGTTTTTCATGAAAGGCAGTTCTTTGAGGTGCATTTATTTCCTACTCACTACAAGCAGCTGAGTCTGAGATTTTTTTTAACATAACACTGAAGAGACATAAACATCAAACATAATGCTGCTAAATGCTAGAAAATAAGAATTGAAGACTGACTGCCTGTAAAACTAAACAAATGTTTCCACCAGTAAAACAGGCAAAGCAGTTTAGGAAACATGATCCAATTAACAGTTGCATATGAAGATGTGATGATTTACTAGAGTTCTCCTCAAATCAGTCCTCTGGATTTGCTTGCAGTTTTGGAAGTCAGGTCACATATCTTCTTGGCAGATAGAGTGTGGGTATCTTAGCAATGATTGCACTTCCTGTAGCATACCACTACACTCACTGCAACATAGCACAAGTGTGAAAGAGGCTTTTTATCAGGCTTAAATCAGTAACTCCTGTGGGTGGAACCATTAAAAAAAAGAGTAATTTAGCACTTTGCACCATTACTGCACATGCAGCTTCACTGTCCAATAATTTCTCTACTGCAATCCACCATTAGTATTGGTGTGGTTTGAAACTGCACTTGCAGTTGTTGAACATCTATGTTTATGTGTACATTTACATCTTCCACAGCATGCTGCAAAATCCTTAGCCTTTCAGTTGTTACAACTCTTTGCAGAGCTGCCTTATAAACCTAATAGTTTGAACGAGCCAGGTCAGAAATAACCCTCCTCCACAAATCATTATTGATTTCAGGCCAAAACAAAATATATTAAAACTTTTTACACTCATTTTTTTTTACTGCTTTTTGTTGGATCAACTGATTTGCTTTAGTACTTTCCATTCAGGTTGAACACTTATAATTGGTGACACTGTTTTCTGTCTCAAATATAGTTATGTGATTAAAAAAAAAATTGGTTTGATGTTTCAGTTTGTGTCTTCCCACAGCTCATTTAGCTTGCATTTTTGTTCCCTTGCCTTTCCCTTTTCCTTTGAAAGCAGAATTCTTCTTTGTACTCCTGTATTGGCAGTTCACTCCAGGATGCTCATTCCCAGATTCAATGCCAAAAGTGTGTGTGATGTGTTTAAGGATGTATATGACCAATTCTTTCTTTTTCTTGCTCCACATACTGTCAGAAAAGACAATCCTTCTAGTTATGGGCAGAGGAATAAGGCTTACCAGTCTATACCCTTGTACATGCCAGTCTTCCTCCAGTAGCTCAACCCACCTACTGGCGTGAGAAGGCTCAACAGAATTGGTCTTAGTGCTGGTAAACCTGCTCACCTTGCTGAAAAATCTTTTGTTCTCCAAAGAGGGTGTTGAGGCTCTCAAATTTGTTTTGAACTTCCTGTGTCATGTCAAAGGTAAGATAACAAAAAACAAAAGTCCAACAAAAGGGCTAGTTGGGACCTGTACCAATTACTTACAAAGAAAAATATGGTGTTTCATCCACTGTTTTCATTTTGGGAAGTATTACTGTGAAAGGAGTATGGCTAAGAAAGAATAGCAAAGCCTTTTTCTTTCTAGTTTGTCAGGGACATGAAGGAAAGGGATGGGAGACTATAGGGCAGGCCAGCTATACAGCTGTATACAGTACAGCTGACATCAGGAGTCAAACTTTATAAAAGATATCAGGACGAAGAGGAAGTTCTCCTTATTTTATCAAGAAAAAAATTTGTAAATCCTAACTCCTGGATCCATGTGATTGCAAATATCTTTTTACCCTTTTTCTGAGCTTGAACAAGTCTGAGACTCAAGATCCGATTCATTTAAATGCTGTGACCCTGGAACTAATACCACCTTCAGCATCTCTGAAATCCTTGGAAAAAGGAAGTGATCTTCCCTTGGAGAAGGACCTGAGGGCCCTGGTAGACAGCAAGCTGGTCAGGAGACGTGATCCTGCCCCTCTACTAAGCCCTAGCGAGCCCACATCTGGAGTGCTGTGTCTAGTTCTGGGGTCCTCAGGTACAAGAGAGAGATAGAGCTCCTGAAGTGGGTCCACTGAAGAGTGGCAAAGATGATTAAGAGACTGGAGCATCTCTCCTATGAGGAAAGGCTGAGAGAGTTGGGCCTGTTCAGCCTGAGGTGACTGAGGGGGGACCTCATTGATATATTAAAGTATCTGAAGGGAGGGTGTCAAGAGAATGGAGCCAGGCTTTGCTTGGTGCTGCCCAGCAATGAGACAAGAGGCAGTGGGCAGAAACTGATGCATAGGAAGTTCCACCTGAACATGAAGAAGAATTTCTTTACTGTGCAGGTGACCATGCACTGGAACAGATTGCCCTGAGAGGTTGTAGAGTCCTCCTCACTGGAGATAGTCAAGAACTGCCTAGATGCAATCCTGTGCAATGAGTTCTAGGATGATTCTGCTTGAGCAGGAAGGTTGGAACAGATGATCCACTGTGGTCCCTTTTAACCTTGCTCGTTCTGTGATTCTCTTCCCAGAGAAATGTCTGTGGCAGTGTGTGGAGGTTTCGGTTGGCTCCCTGTCAAATCCATCTGTTGACCACACAGATTCCATCCCCCTTCTGAAAGAGAAAAAAGGTACCAAAAGAAAATTGTAGTAAAAGTGTATATATATATATTCACATATATTACGGTTATATACAATTAAACACTATGAATATACAGAATAAGAATTCCAAACAACTCCAAAAGGGAAAATGGGGGAAAGGGAAAGGGAAGAGGGACAAAAATGGGTAAAAACAAAACAAAACAGATACACACACTCATAAACCCAGGGAAAAGTTCAATAAAGTAACTAACATAATAAATTCTCACCAAACTTCCCCCAAGAGAAGCCCTCCAGCCCAGCTGGGATGACAGTTTCTCAGATAGTTTCTCAGCTCACATAGATAAGAGCTAAGCCAACACACTGAGACCTGATGTCCTCCAAGCACACAAAAGGAAGAGAGGGAGGAAACTTTCCTCCTCATTTTATAGACGCCCTGATTATGTGGAGGAATGGTGTGGAATACTTCCTTAGTTATAACCCTGTTACCAGGGAAGGCCTAAACCAAAACCAAGAAAACAAAACCATCACACAGTAAGTTACAAGAGCAAGTTTATTTCTCTCACCTCATGCTCCCCCAGACACACTGCTGGTCACACAGAAATACCTCTCACAAGAAATAACATCCTCCTTCACAACTGAGAAAAGATGGCTTCAGCCACAGTACACCACACCTCTTCAAGGTTTGCACTTGAACAGGGAAAGATAATGGTCCAGCAGGATCCTGATCTGTGTGAAGACCAGTAAAGTGTCCTCACAGGGACACAGTCTCCTCACCAAAGGGAGAAGAGGACCCCTGAGCCAAGCTCCTGCACTCAGCTCTGGGCCAGAATCATAGTGGGGCTATTCTGAAGCTGAGAGTTTCAGCCTGCATTAGAAACAAAGGATTTCAGTTTTCCTTTAGATAAATCCTACCCTTATTGAGTTTGGATGTGACCCTTTTAAGGAGGAAAAAGTTAGGCAACACTAAGATGTTGAGCTGAGGTTTCAAGGTGATTCATCTGAAATATTTTTTCTGAAAATAGAAAATAAAACAAACCAACCAACCAACCAAACAAAACCACAAAAACCCCAGAAACAAAACCCCACAAAACAAAAAACACCCCAAAAAAACAACAAGAACAGAAAAAACACACAAAGAAAGAAACAAAACCCCAAAACAAAACTAAAGAGCAAAAAATTTGAAAGTACTTTTGAAATTAATTTTGAAATTACTCATAAATATATATGCAGTTTGAAAAAGAATGCCCAATAGATGAAAGAGTCTTCTTTAACATAAAGCTACTATTTTTTTTTTCAATTTGGTTAATGTTTTCTGTAAGTGAATATTCTTTGGGGCCAAAACAAAGTGTTTCAAAATTTTAACCCATAATCAAAAATCAGTTATTTATGAGTTTTCACTGTTCATTTCACAAGTCTGATTGGTATGATGAGTTCATAACATGATCAGGTGCCACAGTATTGCAGCATAATATATTATCTCCCAGACTATTCCCTCATTTTCTAGTATCCCCTCTTCCCCCATGACCCTTTTGCTCTTTCTGGCCACCTCCCAAAATAATTCTCTTCTGTTTTCTTTTTTGCTGACAGTTTCCATTTAAAAGACCTTGGTTTCTGCCCCTTTGTATTCATTACAGAATATAAATCAGGAGATCTCTGATTAGCTTACTTCCTTGTATTTTTTTTTTTTTTTGAGCTAGGATGATGTCAGTACAGCTTAAGGAATGAAGTTTATTCACTACATTGTGGTCTCTCTGCTAGCCAAGTCAAGAGAAGCCCAGTGTTCAAAAGAGTGTGGAAGCTTGATGTAAACAACCATAATTTATATTGCTTGGAATCATGGTGAGAAAGAAAACTTGACTACTAGATGTGAAAGTGTTTTGTGATCAGGCATGGGTCTAGCCCAAAGGAAGAAGTAAAACTCAGTTAAAATGTCACAGCTCGTCTTTTGTTCTGCAGGAACCAGCCTCTGGTGTACTTAGTGACTCATTTTTTGAAAGGTGTGTTTGGCAGTACTCTCAGAACTATTACTTAAAACATTGACATGGAAAAGGTTCACTCTCTTACTCAACTTATTTAAGATTCACAAGACTCGAAACCCCATGAAGGTTTAATGTTGCCACAAAGACTGGCTCTTTGTTTCCACTTCACAGTGGAGTGCTTGGAGGTATTCAGGTTCCTAAAAATATGGAAAGATAGCTTGAGAGTAGCTTTTTATCTGTGCTACATAGTTTGCTTTATACAGCAGATATATTTAACTTTAGCCAAAATAGCAATAGTATTTAACAGCAAAGCTAACCTTTATCATCTGACAAGTCTGATTTGCTGTTTGGAGTCAAAATCACATTTCATTAGGAAAAGTCACATCAAGTCATGTCCCTGCTGCTCTGTTTATTTATTTAGAAAGCATGTTCTCACCTTATTTCTCAAACCATTCTGATCTGTTTATTTTTAAATGAAGCACTTTCACAAAGATCCGACATAGATTGCATATCCTCAAATATGAAATAAAATTTCTTTCCTCTCAAAGCAGTGTGAACTCCTGACACTCAAAATCAGGTTTAAATCAGTGAATCAGCCTTGCTTACATCATTTCAGGGTCTCACCCAAGGCCCTGAGAAAGACAGTTTCTCTTTGTGAGGATTTTCCCCAAATCCTGGTGTGAGCGCCTCACACTGAGAGAGGGCTGTTTTTTGCAGGATTGGGGCCAGACAGTCATGGTGCCTGAGATATGCCTCTGTCTAATCCACCAGCTGGGGACCTCTGTGCACTAGCGGGGTCTCCTCTACTGTCCAGTTGCAGTGGGCAGGAGGAACAGCTGTGAGCAGCCTTCACTCTCCAAAAGAAAAAAAAGGTTACTGTGGACCCATACCCATTTCCTGGTATAAAACTAGCAAATTGCACAAACAGGCAAACAAACCAAAACAAATCTGTGACAATGAATTACAGCTAACCTCTGCTGACATAAGGCAGTTTACTTAACTCACCTTGAAATGGTGAGGTGTTGCAGTGAGCTTTCACACCTGCATTCAGAGGGAACCTCAATCCCCCTTGTCAGGCTGTGCTCTGTGCACAGGTTTTACACTAAATGTGTTAGGATTTGAAGGCTCCTTTTCCATGGCTGGGGACCTTGAAAGCTGCATTTCATGTCTAAATGGCTGAAATTCTGTGAACATTTTAGTAAAGAGGCAACAATAAAATAATATTCAGTGGTCTTTCACTTGGCTGGTGGTAGTTTTTCTTGTCACTTGGAATCACAATTGAAAGTCATACTAATTTTTTTCCTGCTTGAATAAGGAGAAGTTGAAACCTAATGCTTATTTTTTTTTCCCTGAAAATTTGAGATCTAAATGTAAATATTTCTGAAAGTGGCTTATTTCTCTGGGCTTCAACACCTCTACAAATGAAGGTCAATGTAGCTGATGCCTGACCAAATTTCTTGAAAGTTTAGAAGAAAGTTTGGGGCTACAGGAATCTCTTCATGATTCAGCTCAGAGCACCATCACAGTATTTTCTTTTGGTTTAAGAGCACAAGAAATTAGAAGATTTCTTTTATCAGAACTAATTGCATAATCTATACTGAATGGCTTCTCATTTTTGAATCTCAAGTGGGCAGAACTTGGTTTGTAGAATAACACAAGTTTCCTTTGGCTTTTATTTTGTAAAAACACATTTAGAGTAATTAATCCATTTAATAAAGTAGATTTTTTTATTAGCTGCAGACAAAATTAATGTTGAGGACTCTATTATATGATTAATATATAGAGAAAGATGCATGTTTATGGATAGACATGCATTGTTTGAAAATAAACATTCCAACATTGATTTTTGTCTTTAGCCTTACACGTATTGCCAAAATGCTGCAAGTCTTTAATTCTTAGCACACAGAAGATAGGACATAGGGCATGAACTAAAACCCACATTACAGTGAGGATATGGTAACTATTTCCTATCAGGAAACCAAGAAAGCACAGAAATAGCCAGGCCAAAAGAAAGAGAAACCAGCTCTTAGCTAAGCTCTGAATTTTAAAGCAAGTCTGCATAAGTATTCAAGGCCAGGCTGGATGAGGCATTGAGCAACCTGATCTATTGCAAAGTGTCCTTGCTCATGGCAGAGGGATTGGAACTAGATGGTCTTTAAGGTCTGTTCCAACCCAAACCATTCTATGGTGCTATAATAATCACAGAAAAATAAATCATAGTGTTATTGGAAAAGACCTCTTAGATCGTTGAATACAATCATTAGTGTAACACCTGACACAGTCTTCATGGTTATTCCTGCCTATGATGCATTACAGGTCAGGCCAATTTCACTCTGAAGAGCTTTCAGACAAACTCCTCAGCTAAAGAATGTAACTAAGAATTTGGGGTGTTGAGGGCTGAGAGGTTTCCCAGTTGAAGGATACCAACGTCTCTAGGCTACTGGTTTGAAATGGCCTTTTTTTGGCATGGAAACAGAAATTGTTAACATCCTGTACAAAACGTATCACCTGTGGGAGTACCTACGAGATTGCTGGATGGGTGGGCAGTGTGAACTGCTCCTTACAGCTAGGGATCTGATCAATCCCTGCAGGACAAGAATAGGACATTTAGGCAGGACAAGGGAGGGTAAATATGGTCTGCCTCTGCCTCTGCCTCTGCTGGAAACCTATTCTGCAACCTTCCTCTTCCTCTGACACCAGGCTGACACCTCCCCTGAGCACACAAACTTGCATGCCAAGATCTGTGGAGTTCTGGACATGTAAACAAACACAAGGGCTCTTAAACACCACAGTTTATAGGTTAGTCTGTTGAAAACATGCTTGTTGGAGATTAAAGGCTTAAATTGACTATGTTGCCAGAAAAGCTATCCGGGAGTTTTCCAAAGTAAACACAAATTCACCTCACTGTAAATACTGAGGTCAGTTATGCTAAATCCTGTAAATAGCTTTTCTACAAACAAACATTCCGTTAGTGAGATTAGAGGTCCTCACTTCTGATACACAGTGATAGATCATTAGTTCTGACAAAATCTGAACTTAGATGTTTCATCCTCTCTAGTTAAATTTTAAAGTGAGTACTTGCAAAAACTGAAGAGTTCTTCTTTAGTAACTTTTCTCAGTCACTAAGATTTCTCCAAATTTCAATATACCAGTTGTTAACCTAAGTGATGAGATGAAAATTAATGGAAGGAGAACATGATGCCACATCAATAAATCAAAAACACACTATGAAAATGAATGATTGCAAACTGGAGTGAGACTTTTCTTTCTTCATCCATCTATAATTTCTTTCCTCAAGGAAACAGAAAAATGGATGTTGAAAAATGTAATAACAATATTTATTACATATCATTATACCAATTGGAAAGTCTTACCAAAACCAGGATTTCCTGTCCCAAACATCTTAAATCTATAATGAAACACCCACAGTAGAAATTAATATCTAGTACAACATTGGTCAAAATACTAAATTAATATTTGACTTTCAGTTAAATGATAAAAAGTTGTTAAAAATGTTAAACAGGAGAGTTAAATTCTCTGGTTAACTGTGCAGTTTAAAGAAATTATCAAGCCACTGGTTCTTACATGAAAAGCTTCAATTTCTGCATTAGGTTTCTCAGACTGGCACTTAAGGATACATAAGTTACTTGCAATCCTGAATTCCAAGCTGAACATCATATCTGAAAGCTTAATATATCAGTAAGCAGATAAAGTCAAAATAGTAAGGTTTTCTTCACTTTTTAGCCATTTACCATATTTTACCATTGAACTATTTTAGTTCTCAAAGAAATGAGAGTGCCTAAATGCTTAGGCTATGCTGTTTTCTGATCCATACTATGATTCTCTACAATGAGTATTTTGCATTTATTCTTCACATTAAAATTAGAATTGGAGAATGCTTGGAAGCAACTTTAAAGACTATCAAGTTCCAGCTCCCCTGCCATGGATAGGGACACCTTTCACCTGCTCAGAGCTCAGTACAGCTTGGTCTTGGACACTGTCAGGAATGGATCACTCACAGCTTCTCTGGACAATCTGTTCCAGTGTCTCAACGCCCTCACAGCAAAGGACTTTCTCCTAATATCTATTCTAAATCTACTCTCTCTTAGTTTGAACCCACTCCCTGTTGTCCTGCCACTGCATGCTCTTGTAAAAAGTCCCTTTTTGTCTTTCCTGTAGTCTCCCTTCAGGTAGTTAAAGGCTACAATTAGATCACCCCTAAACCACCTCTTTTCCAGGCTGAATAAGCCAAATTCTCTCAGCCTTTCCAAGTAGGAAGGTGCTTCATCCCTCTAATCATTTTGGTGACCCTGCTCTGGACTCAGTCCAACAGGTCAATATCCCTACTTTGCTGAGGTCTCCAGAAGTGAACAAAATACTCCAGGTGGGATCTCACCAGAGCATTGTAGAGGTGCAGAATCACCTCCTGCAACCTGCTGGCCACGCTGCTTTTGATGCAGCCCAGGACACAATTGGCTTTCTGGGATTTAAGTGCACATTTCTGGGTCATGTTCTGCCTGTCATCCACCAGCACCCCCAAGTCCTTCTCAGCAGGACTGCTCTTGATCTGTTCATCCCCCAGCCTGTATTGATACCAGTGTTTGCACCTTCCACTTGATCTTTTTAAACCTCATGAGATTCCCATGGGCCCATTTGTCTAGTTTTTCCAGGTCTCTCTGGATTACATCCCATCTGTCAGGTGTGTCAACCATACCTCTCAGCTCAGGTGTCATCAGCAAATTTGCAAAGAGTGCACCCAATCCTTCTGTCTACATCATTAATTAAGATAATTAAATAAAACTGGTTCTCTGAGGGACACCAATTGTCACTGATGTCATCTGGGACCCAGAGCTGTTGACCACTACCCTCCAGATGCGGCCATCCAACCACTTTCTAACCATCAAATCCATCTCTCTCCAAATTGTAGAAAAGGATGTCATGAGGGACTGTGTGAAAGGCTTTACAGAAGTCCAGATAAATGCCACCTATAACTCCTGTCCACTGATGTAGTCACCCCATCATGGAAAGCTACTATGCGGGTTAGTCAGGACTTGTCTTTGGTAAAGCCATGCTGGCTGTCCCAGATCACCTCCTGGTTGTTCATGTGCCTTAGCATGGCTTCTAGGAGGATCTGTTCCATGATCCTCCCAGGCACAGAGAGGAGTCTGACACAGATCATTAGCTCCCAGGGTTCTTCTTTCTACCCTTTTTAAAGATGGGCACAATGTTTCCCTTTTCCAGTCACTTGAGACTTCACCGACTGCCATGACTTTTCAAATATTATGGAGAGTGACTTGGCAGCTATACCAGCCTATTCCCTCAGGACTCTGTGCTGCATCTCACTGGGTCTCATAGATTTATGCACTGGAGAATTTTAATACTACAGTTGGTTCTAAAATCCTGACTTAGGAGATCCCCAAAACACCACTGAGGCAGTATGATTTTGTGCTAAAGCTTTCTACCACCTTCCTTCTGACAGTCCTGGTTTTATCCTTGTTATGTCCTTGTGCCATTGCTGTTTGCTATACTCCATGTTCCTACCTTTGCTGAACTTCCTCTATGTGCAGTACTCACTGAGGGAGGGGTTAGCATTCCAGTCTAGTCCGAAGAGCTGGAACAAACAAAGAAATAGTTAGCATTGTCATTAGCTTCTTAATGATCTTTTGACATGCTTGAAATAGTTTACTTAGGCCACATAGATAAGAAAATAACCTACCAAGTAGTGCATAGAGTAAGAGTGTGTAACAAACAGATTGCAGTAACAATTGATTGTGCTTCTGATTAAAAGAAATGAGACTATATCACTGTGAAAGGACAGTGAGATTCAGGAAGGTAAGTTCATGTGAAAAAAGACCATGTGTGGATCCTAGTACAAATTTTTTTTTGATAGGAAAATATTAAATTTGCTTTGTGTACTTACTAGAATGTTGTCTATGGCATGTTGTCATTGCTAAACCGAATAGCATAGCAATAAAATGTTTTTTCCATGTTGGAAGAGGGAGTAGTAGATTTGTTTATTAGAAATAAATTGTATGAAACCATAAGAGAAATCCCAAGGGACTCAAAAGTGTAACACGCTGGGGAGAGCTTGTTTTATACAGCTTTTAGTGTACTTATGAGCGTATGTAATGTATTTTCTTAAGGAGGCTCATAACGCATTTTATTTGGTTTTCTCAGGACTTGAAAAACAAGTCTCTAGTACTATATATTGTAATCTTTCAGTTTGTATTTCCCTGGTTTTCATGTTTTATTCATACTTGGTGTTTGGTGTTTATTTGGTTTGGGTTTTTTGGTTGGTTTTGGGTTTTTTTAATAGCCTCTCAGCAATAATATATCTGCTATTTTAAGAATATACTGGCCTGCACCTTCACAGCGCTAATTGCTAATTATGGATTTATAGGTTGTGTGCAATGTTCTTTGTAAAGAATTCTTGTACAGTCCCAGTGAGCCACTTTATATACATTAAAACATTTATATACATTAAAAGAGACATGTTAGGGGCAGATATGTTATGATTCCAGTTTGCAGTTGAAAACCTGGACCTGAGGTAGAATTTCTGCTGAGCTTTGAATGGAAGAGTCCTCTCTTATGAAACTGAGAAATGTGGCAGGAGTTAAAAGGACACCGACAGACATGTAGACTAAGCAATGACCTGAACTACGGTTTAAGGGCTTTTTTTCCTTTAATGTAAACTGCATAGCCCAAGAGTCAACTATAATCTGAGCTCGGTGAAAGTTTCTTTCACCAGTCTTTTCCTTTTTTTTTTTTTAAATTTTGTGTAAAGAGGCAGATTTAGTGAAATCAAAACATTTCAAGAATGCGTTTTGCCAAATCTTTCCTTAAAAAATGTAAACATTCCAAAAATTCCCTGTGACTGACTTTGATACATTTTTTAAATTATATGTTGCCAGTTGAGAACTGGAATGATTTGTCATTTCAGTGAAACATTTCATTTTATTTATTGACACTGGAAAAGAAATATAGCCTTAAACACAAAACCAAGATGCTCTAATTTTCTGGACTTCAAGGGATGCCGCAAGAACTTTTTTTTTTAATCTGTTAAACTAAAAAAAAAATCCAAACAGCAACATTTAAGCTTTCCTATCTGCAAACATCTAGTAAACCAAAGGAATAATGTTTTCTTTCTCCTTGACAACCAATTAACAATTTCACTTCCCTTTCCTGCATAGGTAGGCATGAAATGTAGGTGTCAGACTGAAGGAGTTCCTTCAGAGCTCTCTGTGACACGACCATGGCCTAATTGACCTTGAAAGCAAGAGCCTTTGACTAAATGGTAACATAGGCTTGGAAATCTCGAGTTGATGAGACAATTGTATACAAGCATGAGCAGATGCAGTGGCTACTTTTTTTGCTAGAAGCCCTTTATCAATCTGTTAGTTGATGACTGCAGATTGAAAAATTGTATTTTTGTATTTTTTTCTTCCTTCTGTTTTCAGTAATTGCTGCTTCTTCCCTTCCCCACCCCTCCAAAAAAAAATAGTTAAAATTATGCTAGGATTCTCTGCCATGGATAAATTCCAGGCCCCTCCTCTGCGACTTCAAAGGGACCATTTGCTATGGAATGAGTGTCATTTGGTGGTGGAAGCAGGAAGTTATTTGAGCAAGAGGTGTACATAAATGACACAAGAGGCAGGGGAGCAGAACCTGAGGAGTGGTGCAAAAGTCTTTCCACCTATGAGAGCATGCAGGTTATTTCAGCTGCTGCTATGCAACAGGCAATTGTTGCCATCCTGGGAGAGAAGCTCACTTCTCTTGGCTCTGTGCCCGCCTGCCCTGCAACGCCCATAAGGACTGAGTCTGGACACTGGCTGATATTCGAATTCAGTAGCAGGCATAGGACCATCACAGTAGTAGTATACCAGAGTTCTTCTCTCGAGAAAATCTGACTTCACCTCCTGTCTCAGCTCACACAATTCTGAAATGCACTTGTGTTCTATGTAGCTTAATGAGCAGAAAAGAAAAATACCCTTCCTTCCCACCATGAAGTGGACCTTCCCTTTCATAAAGACAGACAGACATAGTCCTGTAGTCCTGTCACATTTATTTCTGCATACAGAAAATCTCACTATATATCTTATCTCCATCCTCATTGTTGTCTTTGTATGCAGTTTTTTTAGCTGCAATTTATCAAAGTTTTGCCTGCCTTGGATTCCTGAAGGCCTCATTTGGATACAATGAGTACTTGCCTTACTTCAGTTCCTGTAGACAGTGATGTATTTGATCTGCTGGCCTGAGATATGCATTTCTTTCAGAACCCTAATGTAAACACTGGAAGTAGTTTATAGCTGTGAATCAACATCCAATGCTCCTGATGATTTAAGGCTTTAAAGCACTGACATAACCCCCCAACCACACTCCAACTCAGAGTCTTAAGGTGGTTCTCTATTCTATTCTTGAAGCTTCAATTAAAAATACCATAAAAGAGCTTCTGGCTTTCTTCTTTTATTTTTCTTCTGTTTTCCTTTTGGGGTTTGGTTTGATTTTTTTTTTCAGTTTTGTTCAAGCACAAGGAAGTATTTTTTTTCTTTTCTGCCCAGCAGATTTGGAGCTGAAACAGTCTTGCTGACAAGATTTAATACAAGGAAGTTTTGCAATATGCTTTACAGCTGGTGTAAAACTTGGTGAATGTCAGAAGGTAGCTGCCACAGTAAACTAGTTAGGTATTGTGAGGCATGTTATTTGAACAAGATGCTTCCCCCTTGAACAAACACTTTATTTGGTACAGGGTTCTTTCAAGACATCCACACTAATTATTAAAATTGGCCATTTGAAGAGCAGAGTTAGTTTATGTGAACTTTAAAGAAGGGACAGATACAATTCTTCCTTGAGAATTGCATTCTCTTTCCAGAGGCCAGCTGTTAATAAAAAGTAATGAATTGCTTCTTTTTGTTTTTTAAATGAATTTGCTCAACATCCTAAAATTCTGAAATATTTCAAAGTGACACTGAGAAATGAGAAACAAGGGCTTTGTGTTTTGATTTGTTTTCAAGAGGATTTCAAGAAGCCTGCTTTTGTATGTCTTATTAACACATTTCACTGTAGTTGGCAGATTGTCAACAAATGAAAAAAAATATATGTTTGTTTTAGCTGGCAAGGCTGCTCAGTATATTGGCCTGAGCAAAGTTCTGAGCATTTGTATAGCTGGAGTTTATTTCCAGCTATGCCACTGCTCTGCTGAGTGACTCTGAGCAAGAACCTCTTTGGTGCCTGCTTCCCTCCTATATCTCATGTCTAGTCAGCTGATGAACATTTGGAGCAAACACTTTCAAGAGATTTTTATCTGTGCAGCACCTAGCACACTTGACTCCTATCTCACTTGGGATCTGCAGGTGCTTCAGTCATGCAAGCAGTGGCAACAAAATAACGTCTAATAAAGTCTTGTTTCACTGTGTTTATGAGAAAAGAATGAAGTAAAAGGTAATTGAAACGTTTCCTTTTTTTCCTTCTTTTGTTTGTTTGGTTTTTATTCCAAGTGTCTTTCAAAGACTGGGAAAGACAAATCTCTGGTTAGATAGGATGTAGCCAGGGAATGCCTTGCCCTTTCCTCTGGCTCCTACTGTGTGTCCTTGCAGCCACTGGAGTCAAAATAGAGGAAAGTATTTTTTTTCACCCTCCTATACAAGAGAGGAGTCAAGATAAACCAGGGGCACAGTTGAAGACAAATCAGTAATAAACAGTGAATAGCTAGTGACTGTTTCAGTGTCTCTGTAGTAGATGAAACTCCCATAGCTGCTCCTGAATGTACAAGATTAAGCAGCTTCTTGTGCACTGCTGAGAGGTAAACTGCTACTAGTACAAAAAAGTTAGACAAAACCCTCAAAACTTATGAGGCACTGCTAATACTATATAGATAATCAATAAAGTCCTTGCATGCTACAGTAAGCATATTCTCTGTTTTCTTACCTGTCGTCAAATGGATTTTGAGTTCTCCACATATGCTGTTTTGATAACAATTTTACTGCATAGACTGAAGCCAAGTTACTCCCTCACATGGGTATGGAAGAAAGTCAAACCA
Organism: Campylorhamphus procurvoides; assembly: GCA_013396655.1. Taxonomy (NCBI): domain Eukaryota; kingdom Metazoa; phylum Chordata; class Aves; order Passeriformes; family Dendrocolaptidae; genus Campylorhamphus; species Campylorhamphus procurvoides. The sequence continues at coordinate 214,448 of WBMV01009196.1, forward strand.
GGCCAGGAGCTGAACTTGTGGATGCAATCATAAGTGATCAGCAGTTTTCCTTATCTGCTTCTTTTTGTTGCTCTTTTAAGTAGTACAAGTGTTTGAGACTCACCACGTGGTCAGTGTTGGCATATGAATGTGTTTGTCTCAAGTGTGGTGTCTTTGTAGCAGCATTAAACCCACGTTAGCGCATCCTATGACATGCTGACTTCACTGGAAGGCAATTTAATACTTCTGCAACTCAGAATGAGGGTGAATGTGAAAAATAGATGGCACTTCACAAAAAGAAAAACTGTTTTACGGTCTGGACTAAATCCTGAAAACTTGGAAGGTTATTTCCTCAGTTCATCTCAAACGTGTTTTTTGAGCTGCAGACTTAATGCAGATACTTAAATAAGCATTAGGTGTTTCAAAGGTGTTTTGATTTTTTCATTTGGATTTGTTGGTTCACTCTTTTAAATTAATTGATAAGTGTTTGGAAACCTAACTACAAGGAATTATTCCAGAAAACTTTGGACAACATCCTGTAACAATATTAATTATTCAGAATTAACAATCAACTGTTCAGTGCAAATTTGGATTATGTGCAGTAAACAAGGTGTGAGATCACACATGGAATGAGTATCAAAGGACAGTATTTGCAAAAATGTTCTTAAAATGGAAGTAAATTAAATTTGGACAGCTAATGTTTTCTTAAGTTTTCACCACTTTGTTCTGCAGTTTTAGTATTCTTTCCATGTAGGCTTTTTATAATAAAAATATACTGATCCTTTGTTATACTGTGTTAGGAATGAAATATTAAATTATAAAGTATATTTATTAAAAAATAATTAAAGTTAAAATGCAGTAGTCACCTTACCCAACTGTGGTCCTCTGTGACATGTTAACCCTGCCTTTACATGTTTGGTCACTTGAAGTCTATTTTACTACTTCAAAGAATTTACAACAAGTCTCTCAGTCCTTTCCAGAAATTTGAAAGAACTTGTTTGTTTATTCTTACTTGAAAAAGGCTTCTACACAAAATTCTTCAAAATATACCAAAGATTTTTTCTCATCTGAAACAAAACTTCAGGCACCTAAAAATAACAATCTTTTTTAATGGGCTAATTAGTGCATCAAATTATTGCTCAGGCCCTTTATTTGAGATTTTGGGTAAAATCCAAATGGAAATGAGCTTGGCTGGTGCATTTTAACCTACATTTGTCAACCTCACAAAGTCACCATGCGATTTAGCCCAGTTGGCAGCTCTAGTTCAGAGACAAGAAGGGCTGGCATAGCTGAGATGCTTCAAGTGGGGAAGACCATAGCACTTTGACAGGATTGTGAACACACACTCTCTGTGTTTCCTGCTTTGTGCGTGCTTCCAGTCCCCGCTCTAAATTCCACCCTGGCAGCAACATTGTTTGTGATTTGGTTATTTGACACTTGCAATAAAACTGATTTTTAGGAAAGCAGTAACATCCTCCTGAACATGGATATATCATAAACTGAATAACGGTCTGTTCCCAAAGTAGAAGGATTCCCAGCTTGGTCCTGTTATTTACAGCTTGTGGTAACCCAAGCCAAGCATTGCTCAAGTACCTCTCTTTCCAGTGTGGCTACCCTGGGAGGCCATACCCAGGAGACACATTGAGATGGGTGATGTGGCAAGTGGTGTAAGCACAGTGACAGATGTGTTCTGTTGCAGCTCCTGGTCCGTGGGGAGTGGGGTCTGCTGCGCCAGCTCTGGAATAAGGGTAGTGATGATTTGACTGCTTTGGCTGCTTCCCAGGACAGCTCTGATGAGGAGATACAGTATCTCAAGGATCCATCCTGTTACAAAACCACAAAATAAATAAACAAACCAGGATATTTCAGGTTCTGTAGCTATTGCATCACAGGAATGGCTGGAGAAAAGGTTGTGTCTCACGCCATGAAAGAGAGGACTTAAGAGAACAGAAAAAAGCCCTTTACAAATTTTGCCCTAAGCCAGAATTGCATAAATTTCATGAGATATCAGAGACACTTTGGAAATTCCCACTTCAGCTGCAAATCAACGTGGTTTGATCACATTTTTCAGACACCTGATATCAAGATCCATGGGACATTGTGTATCTCACTGGCAGCACAGTCCTTGATAAGCTTGATAACTCCTAACACAATAAAATCAGCATCAAACTATCAAGGCCAGGATAAACATCACTAACGAATGAGGTTGTGAGGAGAGTAGACACAGCTTTGGGAAGCAGCAAAAAACATTTGCAGAGCTTTGATAACAGCTTATTAGTTTATAAGAGATGAATAAAATAGAAAACTGAAGGTATTTATAAATTATCTCTCATTACTCAAGGGAAGAAAACAGGCCCTGTGCAACTAGTTTCTCAGCAAAAACCTGCAGATAAGTATTAGCTATTTTATGACTGGTAAAATATTTGGTAGAAAAAAATTTGTGCCTTACATTTTTATTTTTCACTGAAGATTCACAAATATGCTGGCACATTTTTTGGTTTTAGTTAAAACCTGAAGAATTTTGTCATGCTCCTACAAATGTCTTTCAAAATACCCATGGAAAATGCAGAGACATTTTCATTAGCAAAAAAGTAATCAACTCTTCCTATTTATTTTTAATGGATTGATTTTTTTTTTCCACTCTGGAAATATACTTCAGGAGACAGACTCAAGCAAGACAGTGAAAAGATATTCCCAAAAGCCCAATAAAGAGGGAAAGTATTTTAATTTACTATAACATGAAGCTATCCTTGAGGGAATTTTGCTATTTTCTTCTATTTTCCATTAAAATCCCTCAAAAGAAGTAAGTTCTAGGTTTTTATACAGTAGAAGTTGTTGCTTTATATTTAGTGCTAAAATGTTTGGATAATGAGTTTATGCTGAAGTAGAAAAATAATACTGACTGTTGTATTTCTTTTAATAGCTACAAAGACTATGCAGGTTGAACCTATTTGGCACACAAATGGGATGTGAAAGACAGAAAAGAAGAAAAATCAATTTTAAAAGAATAACAGTATTTATATATTTGTTTCAATTCAATGAGGGCACAAGAAAACTAATTTTGAAGCAAGTATTTTCATTACTGATTCACTTTTTTAATAAATTCCACTTGAAAAAGCATCCGGAAAATAGCATTTCTTGTTCAGTAAATTACATCTTTTGGTTAGAAGTCTTGCATTTGGAGAAAAACATATTTCTCTCTTGCTTATACACGCTATTTTTTTTTCTCACATGCAACACAGCCAAGACAGCTTGGATTGATTTCTGTGCTCATTTTTCAACTTCATTAAAAATGTCAGTGCAGGCAAAGTAGAGTTTACTGAGCTAACACCTCCCTCCCAGGACCAGCTACCTTTAAAAAGCCTTATCAGCTACCTACCTTGTCAGTAGGGTGTTTGAAAGAACTGGATTAACACAAGGTATATATTACAGCTGAGATGGTCAGGTAGCTGTTAAAGACCAGGCACATTTTTCCGGATCCTTGACTTTTTAGAGTATTACTCATTCCTTGCTCCTTACATTTTCTCTGTCATCAGGATTGTGCAACAGTGGGGGAGATTTTCCGTAGGAGACGGGGGATGCTTTGCTAGAGGCACAAGGGGTCTTCAGGACAAAAGTCAGCTCTCAGTGAACAGTGTACTCTTGTGGCACCCCTTGCAGTCCTATTTTCTGTCATTCTGTGACTGTGTGATTAGTAATGTGAAGCAATCATGTGTATCTAACACAATTTTGCCATGAGTGAGAGAATTGCTAACAAAGTTGAGTCGAGTTACAGCCTAGATGTATGTGAGCAGGTTACACTTCCAGAATTGAGAAAGTAGGTAAAGGTATGCACCACACTGAAGAAATGCAAGAGAAAGTCACTTAAATGTGAGGTATCTTCATCTTTTAATAGCTAGGTGCCTGAAAAGAGCAAAATGTATGAATTTAAAGAAGACCTCTCTGTACACATAGCCAAAAAAATGACAACTATTTTGGCAGTCTGCTGTGTTCTATGGAAATACAGTATTTCTGGTGCTGTGAAAAAGCTGAGAAATCTACTGAATTATGGACAATGGCAGTTACTTGTATATTAGATAGAGGTTCAAAATTAGGTTACAGATATCCTATTAGGATAAAATCTGCACTTTAATACATAGGAAGAAAGAATTAATTTCAGTGTTTTCATTATGTCAGTGTTTAGGAATGTTAAGCTACAAGCAAAAGTAAGTTGTTTTAAAAAAACCCAAAACATTTAGAAGTGACAACATAAGAAATAAACAAATAAGAAAATACTGATCTCCTGGTAATAGTGGTAAGTTTGATAAACAGGTTTGAACAGTTATTTTCTATTATTTGAAGAATCAGACTTAAGGTAGAATGTACACAAAGCATTAGCAATTTAGGGTTTATAGAATTAGCCACAGCATTGCAAATAGCAAAGTGTTAATGTTATGACTAAGATTGTGACTGTGCAAAATGTACTACATAATTATGATCATTGTTACAATTCACAGCTCTGCCCTGCTAAACTGGTTGTCTACCAACAGGCACAGTAAATTGCCTCACAAAGCTCATAATTTAAGCACATCTAAATACTTGATTAAACATTGTTTTCTTTTCCTTAATAGATCCTCTCTGAAGTTGCAGCATAATGAAGCAGAGGATTTCTGTTTGGACCTTCATGCTGATAAAAAGAACACTTTATAAGGGTGTGGTAATTAGGATGTGAAGCCCTTGTACCAGAGCAACATTGACCAGTTAATGCCACTGTATATCACACAGAATCACACAATGAATTAGATTGGAAAAGACTTGAGATCTTCAAGTCCAACCTATGATGGAACACCACCACATCAAATAGATCATGACACTAAGTGCCACATCCAGTCTTTTCTTAAACAGCTCCAGGGACAGTGGCTCCATAACTTCCCTGGGCAGTCCATTTCAATATTTAATCATCCTTTCTGTGAAGAAATTCCTCCCAACGTCCAATCTAAACCTCCTTTGATGTAGCTCAAGACTGTGCCTGCTCGCACTGTTGCTGGTTGCCTCGGTTAAAAGGCGGGTCCCCCACCTGGCTACAACCTCCTTTCCAGTAGCTGTACAGAGTAATAAGGTCACCCCTGAGCCTCCTCTTCTCCAGGCTCCCTTAGCCCGGAGAACTCTTAGCCCCAACTCCCCCAGCTGCTCCTCATGACCCTTCACCATCTTCATTGTATATGGCACCACTGTATAAAGAATAATAAAGAATATGTCCCTTGGCAAAGTTCCTTTAGTAAACCAGAAGGTGTACATACAAGTCAGGAATTGCTTTTTGGGGGAGGTCCTGTGGTGTCTATTAAGCAGGATACATGACCAAAATGGTTCTTTGTGCCCTCCATATCTGTCCAGCTGAGCCTGTGAATTAATGACACTTGTGAATAATTTATGTAGAAGTATTCTTACAAGAAGACAAAAGCAGTAAGGAGTAACTTTTGTAAAGCTTAGCTGTACACAGGAGTGCTGTACACAAGTGTACTGGGCACACCTGCTCCTTGTTGAAATTGGTGGGAGTGGTGAAAATTTCCGCCTTATTTGCAAACAACAGTTTGAGGCAATGCCCTGTTACCATTTTGCCATTTCCAGGGAAGACTGTAGTTTCAGCTGTGGTAATAGCAAGTGATAATACCTGGAAATGAAATAACTGTTAGCAAAAGCGGTCCATGGCCAAATGCTGCAGCTGGAGCTGAGAGCAAAGATGCAGCATGACCTTAACAGGGTCAGTGTTACAATTAAAAGACCCTGGCATATCCAGCTTCGAGAAGATTTTCGTTTTTGGTTTCCAGTAGCAATCTGACCTACAGAGTTGACCTCAATGGAAGAAATCAGAATTCATAGTGGACATTATGACTTTTTGTGTACATTCAGGTATTATCTCTGACTTTTCAAGTGGCATGGATTTGAGGAGAGGGGTTCTGGGTTTTTTCTCTCTTTTTTTTTTCTTTTTTCTTTTCTTCAAAGAGTATTTTCTATTTGGCTTAGGAGATATGGAAGATTTAGAGGGAAAGAGAAATTTCCAACTTTTGCTTTCCCTGATGTATTAGTGAATGTTAAAAAATTTGCTATATTATGTTAGATTTATGTCTCTCACCTCTACTGAAATATAGCACAGCAGTCTTGATGATATCACTAATGATGAATTTGGTCCCAGATTGTTATCTAAACATATTATTCTGCTGCTTTCCAGTCTTACTTGAATAGGAGCTGGTTTTCCAACCCACCCAGCCCTTTCTAAGTTTTCTCTGAAGAGAAAACAATCTTGCTGAGTTTGCTACATTGCTTCAGGGAGGGTAAATTTTATAGGGCACATTATTTTCTATTGGCCTAGATAAATCTAGTCTGCTGTACCCAAAAGAGAAAAATTCCCAAGCAAACAAGGAAGTCTAAAAGCCTGTGCAGGAACCTTTAACCCTTTATTAACCTATTCTAACTATATATTAATCTAATCGCTGTCAAGCTTTATAATTTAAAGATACAATTTCATAGTATTAAAAATAATTTGCCTCTCATCAATTTGGCACTTAATTTCATCAGCAAGAAGAGTGAAGGAAGACTGAAACTGGCTGGCTATCATACTATCAAGTTATTTTGTTTTATTAAGAATGAAGTTACTTGCATATCACATGTCAATACTTTTGTTATGAAATCATGGCTTTTGGGGGACTGCAACACACAGTTCAAGTCAGTTCCCTAAAAGTAGAAACTGAAACTTTTAAAAAAAGTGGAAGATGATCAGAAAATTTCTGTGCTGTTCTGTGTCATGAAGACCATATCCTGGTGCCTCTAAAGCTGGTGGAGCTCTTTGGGAGGACCCTGAATTGCCCTTTGCGAGGTCGGGATCCCCTCAGCCTCATGCTCACAGTGAATCCAAACAGTGAGGATTGAAAAGGAAGGTGTCTGCAGCAGTGTGAGAAGGCCCAGCCTTCTTCCTCTGCTGTGGGAAGAAAGATCACTGTGGAGATAGAACAGAGAATGAAGTAGTTTGTGGGGGGAGATGTGGATTCAGTGCATACCTCAGCAACCTCTTTCAACAGGAAATGAAAGCTCCCCAGATAAGGTGCTGATTGCCTCACCAACAATGCCCTGGGCTGCAGTTATTGCAGCTCAGGCTACGTGCAGACTTGAAGAGGATGCAAAAAAAAAAAAAAACTGAAAAAGAAAATCCCACCACACATGAAAATCAATTCATCTTGTACCATTCTTGCCACAACTTGAATCTAGAGTTCACTGATTAACTTTAAAATCAAAGCATCACAAACAATCCAAACAACTTCAGGAATTCAGCAACTTCATACCTTTAGCTAGGGATCAGTCCTGGCAAAGCCATGCAGATAACCAGCACCAACTAGGTCCACACAGGAAAAAAAAGGACTTAACTGGTCTGTTTTGAAAATGGGATGGGGTGGGAGGGTTATTATTTATTTTTTACATACACCCTTCATAATGCAGTACTACACTGACTTCACAGCAATGCTTAAATCCTTCAGTTACTTTTGGAACTATGGCCCTAAGGAAAAATAAAGAAAAAAAAATCTGAGTTTCACTAGCCCCATAATATGATATAGAGGGAAAAAAATCTCCAATAAGGTTTTTGAAATGAAAAATATTCCCAGACAGCTGGCGTGGCCAAATGTAAGTTAAAAAGTTACAAAGTAAAACAGTGGTTGAAAGACAGATGAATTCACACAAGCATATTAATCAGTGTTGAGTGAGAGGCGATAAAACATCAAGTTCATGTCCTTTTTACTGCTGCAAGAAGAGAACTTAAGATGCTGAGTCTCACCAATAGCGTCAAAGAGTGCAAAAAGTCACGGGCTTGCATGAGTAATTTGGAGTGTTGTCTTCAAATGCTCCTCCCTTATCCCCACCCTTAAGAAAGCCAATTAGTAAAAATCAAGTGAGTTTGTGGTACTATATACGGAAGATACTATGCAGGCTGAACAAAATAAAACAAAATAGTTTTGTGGGAGGGAGATAGGTTCATTAGTATCAGACTCCTCATGAGAATCAGCCCAAGCTGGGAAAAGAATTTTTGGAGGATCACTATGATTATTAATTTTTGTCATTGCAATGCTGTGAAATAATTCTGAGTGTTGACTTTATATTCTTTTGGGTATAGTTAGAAAGTAAGAGACAATGGGCCAGCCTATGCTAGTATTTCAGTTCAGAGAAGATGGGACCTTAGAAGAGCACATTCTACTTGTCCTCACATACTGCACTTTGGCTCTCACCATGGACCTGCCTTGGAGATTATAAAATGCATTCCTCTGGGGTGAAATGAAACCAAAAGACGTGCTCCTTTAATGCTCTTTACCTCTCACCTGAAATAAAATCCATTAAGCACCTTTAACATGGATGTTGGACTCTCAGCAGCAAGTGTTTTCCTCTGCAGAGCTCCTCCTTCTGGACCATACCATTTGTTATTGTAAGACCAAGTGGAGTGTAACTGTTTTCATCTAACTTTAGATGTCTTGTGTGTATATATGTGATCCAGACAGTTGTAACAATTAGAAGGAAATAATGACTTTAAAAGTGCAATTTATCAATTTGAAAGATATATCCTCTGCTCAGATGAATCATATTCTAAAAGCTACTATTTTCTCTGCAGAAACAATGAGAACAGTCTAAATAATAAGGTTCTGCTTAAAGGTTCACCCAGTGAATACTGCCCCAGTTAGTTTAAAAGTATAGTTTTGGCAAAGAATAGGAAATAGATTCACAAAGAAATTACTTTCCTGAAGCCACCTCAACTGACCACTGCTGGAGATGGTACTTGGCCTCATATCTTTCAACTTCTAATGAAATATCCTCTCTTTACACACAGTAGTTATTGGAATTATTTAGCTGGAGGCTTAGTATGGCAACTTAATCTTTATTTATGTTACACTAGTAGTTTTTTCTTAGAATTGTAAGTCAGAACTACCACTGACATATCTATTTTGTATCCACTAGGAGGAATGTCTCCATTTTTCCTAGCATTGCAAAATTTTGCAAATACTCTATTTTGCATTTTTTGCATTACTGAACATATTATAAACATATGTTATGCATTGAATTGCACTGTCTGTACTCTATAATATCAATTTTTCTTTCTCAAGCAATATTTAGTGGGGTCTTTTATGAATAGAAGAGAATCTGATGCCCTGGATGCAGTGTCTTTGCAAGTATAAATAGAAACCCAAACTAGGAAAATAAAACTATACCTTCAGTTTCTGAAATTGCTGATATCAAGTTAATTAGAAAAGTATGAACAGTATAGGCTTGTTTTTCTGTTTCTGTTGGTCAGAAATACTGTTAAAAAGTGGTATCAATATGTTCATCATGTGTAATGTGTGTTTTTTCAAGTTATCTGGAAACAATAACAGCAACACTTGCAGAGGTAGATAACTGTATGTTTGGATTTTATTTGCAATGAGTCATTGACTGAGGACTTTTATTTGCATCATATTAGTCAGTCAGGTTTGTATTTTAAATATAAATGTCAGCAAAAGGTATCAAGAATCTTAACCCTTGTTTTAGTAAATATTCTAAAGAAGGACTTTAGGCACAGATAAAAGAAAACAAAACTCAGGGACTTTACCTTAAATCTTTCCTGACCACATAACTTCATTTTATAGAAATTAATTGCAGTTACTGTGTGGAAATAGGTGCACTGCCTAAGTTAAACAGAAAATTCAAACTCTTTGTGCAGAGTTTCAAAAATCTGCACTGGGAAATCTAGCTGCCCAAGATTCAACCTCTGCAGTGTTAAAGACCTGGTGCCAAATTTGGAAGATCCATTTTAGCAATATGTACCCTATAGGCCATCTGGGCCTTTCCAGGGCATTGCAGAGGCAGAACATAATTTTAAGAAGTACAGTAACTTTTTTGGAGGAGAATACCTGTAAAGAAATAAGGCATATTTGGAGGGACTGTGTTTCAGATTCTGGGCTGAAGAAAATTAAGAAAGATGGCTAAAGACGATGGCAGCAGATGGATAAAGAAGATTGTAATCATATTTAGTTTTTCTCACTTCACAACTTCAATAGATATTTTGGCCTCCCAAGGCCCTTGTAATCCTGCTCATCTTTCTCTTTCTCTTTCTTACTCTTCCAGGGCTTGACAGCCTTATTCAGCGTTACGAAACTGCAGTCCCAAACAGCCTGTTGCTCTTTCTGGTTATCCCACCACAAAGAAATTGGAGAGACCTGTTTCTTCTGCCACTTTTGTTTCTATGCCACCTGATGTAGTTTACAAGATCTGTTTTAAATTTAGAGCCTTGTAAAGAAACCATGAGTCTTAAAAGCTTTCTTATTGGTTCCAAATTTGAGGAAAGAACCTCCGCTGACTGATGCATCTCTAAACAAATGTCTCTTCAGGGATCCAAGTTTTATTCTGAACTAGATCTCAAGCTAACACTTGTATGTCATCTAAAGAAACACCTCCAGTTTATCATATTTTTCACTTAAAAATATTTAATGGTGGGCAGCATAGTTTGTATGGACTTTGCAAAGGTGCATGACCTTGTAATGAGGAAACAAATTCTTGCTGTTAGAATCAGGAAACTTAAACTTTTATTAATATAAGTCATCGGGGCAGGCAACCTGAGGACAAACAGCTGGGAGAAGAAATGCTTATGGCTGATTCAAAGACTGTTCAAAAAGGCATTTATTCTCTAAGAGGCATCTTTGAAAAGGTGTGCAAGGAAAACACATTGAAAGAGCAATGTGTTCTGAAAACATGAGGTGCCAAATGCAATCCAGATGGTGAAAGCAGTACTATAAAGGGTGATTCAATGGGGGCACTTGAACAGTATACAGATAGGTTATAGAGAAAGTAAAGAAATTTATGTTCTAAGAAAAAGGAAGATGAAAAACTTTTTATTTCTCTCCACCAAAGCATGAAGCAGTATCCTAGAACATCAAAGTGCAGTCGACATGGGGTATGACTCATGGAGTATGGTTCTGTAGTGCAAGGTGAATTTCTCTGCCTCTATCTCCTGTTTCCTCAGTTCCATATTAAAAAAAAAAGACATTAAATACAGAATATAAACATTATTTTAATGTTTGTCTGCCAAGAGCTGAGGTACTCAATCTTCACTGTTTCACCTGAAGCCAGCTGTGTTTGATTCTGGTTTTATTTGCTCCTCAGTCAGAAGTACTTAATTCTGCAGCTTTCTACCTGTGTCAGACCTGTGTAAGAGTTCTCTAAGTCTCAGAAAGTCATTTCTTCCTGACGTCTTTCAGCACTGCAGATGCATATTAGTATATAAAGCAATCTCTTCACCTGTATAATAACAGAGCTGATTCTACAAGCTTTTTAAGTACTTTAATCTGTGAGAACATTAACTTCAAAGTGAGTACCTTGGTGCTTGGATTTAGAGATAAACTTCAGAAGATTACTAAATTTGCTCAAAACGCTCAATCTAAATGAAAGAAGTGTCTTCATCTTGAAGCGGTCCTGAGAGTGCTGACATTTACTTTGACACACAGCCTACCTTTGAGATTGGTTTAGCTGTCACCTAGCTTTTCTTTACTGCATGTATTACAGTAAGGCTTGAGGATTTGGCCTGTTTTGTTTAAACTGCTGTGCCTATGTGCAGTGTCCCAGAAGAACACCAGAAAAAGAGAAAAACAAGAAGTACTTCACAGCATTAATACTACTAACTGACCTATGCTCTGGCCTGTAAATAATTTTCCTTTGGCTTGTGCCATGCTCATGGGATGTCTGAGAATGCCACTGTTGTCAATATATAAAGCATAATAAAAATTAAACTTTTAAGATGTCATTTTACTACAGGCATCTAAAGAAGCTGTTTTATTGAAGACTTCACTGTTGGAAAGCATACTGATCTTTATATATACACTGTAAAAAAAAAAGAAGCATTTTTAAAAAAAAACTTTTTTCAAATATTTATTTATTTATTTATTTAATGGACAGTCCTCTTCAAAAGGAAAAAAACCCCAGCAATACAAACACTAAATTGCTAGATAAAACACTCTGAAAAAGAAAACACATGTACTGTAGGCAGTAAAATAATATTTGTTTAAATAATATTTGTATACTGTAGTCATATATAGCAAAATGTGATGTCTGTGTAGCCAACTCCCTTAGCAAAGTAAAAGGATTTCATTACTAAAGTGTATAAAATTGTTTCTTAACCAGGTAAAATATAAGATTATTTTATTTGTGTATCTTTTATATAAAATTACTTTCTTTTGAGCAAGACAATTTGTAAATGAATTTAGAATAAAAACAGAAATAAATTTTGGTTTGTGGATAACAGAGAACAGTTTCTTGGTTAATTTAGTATGTTTACAGGACATTTTGTTATATATGATTCAACGAAATCAATCCAAATTACCTCAAGATTAGATCTCTCAAGATTGTATCTCTTTTGCATAAGATTTGACACAGATTTCTAATCCATAAACAATGTATTTTGTCTCTGCTGAGTTGTATTTATTGTTTAGATTTAAGGGATTAAATAAAGCCTTCAGCTCTACTGCATTCTGATACTCCTCCTTACTTTACAGAGCTAATATCGCATGAAGGACTCTAAGTACAAAAGTCACCTGGGTTTTATACATCAAGGACCAAAAATATAGGCCTTGAATTGGCCAGAAGTTTACAGTCAGTAAGAGAAAAATTATTCAGTTGTATCTGGACATTCATTTCATAGTTATAAAACCTGACCAATAGCAACAACATGAAATACTTAGAAATTAAAATCTTGGCTTTATGTATACTGGTTTTATGAAGTGAAGCCAAAAATCCTCTGTCCTGTCCTGCCCAATCCTGTCCTGTCCTCTTCCCTCTTCTTCTTTCCTCTCCTCTCCTCTCCTCTCCTCTCCTCTCCTCTCCTCTCCTCTC